>VWRL01001678.1:0-24999 GCA_011833715.1 Carcinoscorpius rotundicauda | reverse complement strand
GAGAGACACTCGAAGCATACTCAAATTCAATCAATAGAAAAATAACCATAACCGAACTAAAGATTAATATTAAAAATTTGAAGAACACTTCCCCCGGACATGACCAAATTCCAAATATCATTCTCAAGAAAAGTTCCTCTCTCCTACTACAACACCTCACAAACATCATGAACATTTCACTAGCGACAGGGTATTACCCTGACACTTGGAAAAAAGCCATCATAATAACGATCCCTAAGAAACAAGCTAACAGAACAAATCCAGACAACTTCCGCCCAATCAGTCTGTTAAGCTGTCTTGGCAAACTGATGGAAAGAATTATCTCCAACCGTCTATTATATTTTTGTGAATTAAACAACATTCTTCCAGAAACTCAAAATGCCTCCAGAAAGAATAGACAAACAATAGATCACCTCACACGACTCACTGAATCAATCTACAAAGCTTACAACAATAATCAAGTAACCATCGGGGTATTCCTAGATGTGAAAAAAGCATTCGACAGCGTTTGGCATAATGGCATCATATACAAACTAAATCACCTACAAACAAATCCTACAATAGTCAAATGGATTTCAAATTTTTTAACCAACAGAACAGCACAAGTAAGAGTTAATAAAACCACATCCAAATTATTTAATTTAACGGCAGGGGTGCCCCAAGGATCAGTCCTCTCTCCACTTCTATACATAATCTTTGTCAGTGACATACATTTCCCAAATCTAACATACACATACAATTCACAATACGCTGACGACATTGCAATCTGGAGCAACTCCAGAAACCCAGTATCGGCCATGTCTCGCGTACAAGAATCACTAAACAAAGTCTCAAAATGGAGCAACAAGTGGAGAGTCGTGTTAAATCCGACAAAAACACAAGCAATCACCTTCTATAGAAAACTAAGGAAGCAAAGAAAAAATCTAGAAAAAATAAAACTATCACTTGGAAACACGAACATTAACATGAGCAAAAACATCACATTCCTTGGAGTCACTTTCGATACAAAACTAACATGGAAAAAACACATAAACAATATACACTCATCAATCAGAAAAAGGATTTCATATCTAAAGACTATAACTGGCAAACAATCAAAATGCGCACCGAACACCATCATACAAATATACAAGGCTTACATCCGTCCACTAATAGAGTACGGTTGTCAAGTAACATACAACATGTCAAACAACACACTCCAGAAAATCCAAGTGCAACAAAACAAAATATTAAAATCAGCATACAGCTTACCTTCTTTTACGCCAACAAATTATCTACACCAAATTAGTAATTTACCAATTATAAAAGATAGAATAACCGAACTTTCTCTAAAATATTATCTAAAAGCAGAAAATAGAAATAAATTAACGGCATCACTACACAAATTATCAAGTGTACCAACGAAATTCATATCACCTTACAACATATTTCAAGATTCACAATCCATTCAGGAAAAAACCTAAACAAATGAAACCTATGTTATTAACATTAACTCCTTTTTTTCTTCTTTCAGGTACAGGACACATGACAGGCAAAACTTTCGACGCCTGTCGTGTGAAAGTGGGTTTTCTCGGGGTACTCCCGTTTTCCCCACACCAAAATCTTAAGGCATTGGATTTATAAATCCCAGCCCAGGTAGACCCTGAATGGTGCTGTTTGAATTGAATTGGATTGTTGCATTTTACTTTGATCTGGATTTGAACAACTTTCATGTTCACTCCCGCTCAACCTCTTCCTCTTGGGACAGTTCCCGGGCTTCTTTTTCGCTACTGCCCTTGCCTCCATCCAAGACGACATTTAGAGAGGTCATCTCAAAATGTTAAGAATAATAAATGTAAATCACCTTTTAATCAATAATAATCCACGAAAGGGGACGAAGAGGAACTAAAAAGCTCCTGAACACCCCAGTTGGAGAGAGAACTCTTCTGATTTCTCTCTCTCTAAACTGAACCCCTGCCACGATAGTTTAGTTTAGTTTAATTCCTCAAACTAAAACTAAAATTACATTATATCACTTCTTAGCTAGTTTACAGTCAAGAGGGACAATACAGTAAGCATGTTAGTTGTAGGCCTGAGGGAACATAACGATAAAATTCGAGAAATCCTGCGGCGAACAAAGTAAGACAGCTGATCACGTAACTTTCATTTAGACTACAGCGACTTACATTATTTGTCAAGTGCATTTATACCCACAAAACTGGGTCACTGTCCAATAGATGTTGGATATTTGTTAAATAATGCAACAGGTTGTCAAAACAAAACATAAATTTCACAATTTAAAACACATATAATACGGTCATATAATAACTCGAGTTAAGCCTTATGTGATCCAGGAAGTTTGATCCATGTGCAGTATTTGCATGAGAAAGCGGACGGAATATTGTGACGTCCACATAATCCAATCACCCGCATATTCGAGGCTGAAAGTGCAACACGAACACTGCTCAGACTGCATGAGCATTATCTCGTCTTGAAGCCATCATTTGAGTACCAAGAAACTCCGTTATGTAATTCAATTTGATAGTCATTTCGATACTCATACCAAGGAGCTTCGTTATGTAACACAATTTGATAGTCACTTAGATACTCATACTAAAGAACTCCGTTATGTAACACAATTGATAGTCACTTCGATACTCACACCAAGGAGCTCCGTTATGTAGCACAATTTGATAGTCACTTCGATACTCACACCAAGGAGCTCCGTTATGTAACACAATTTGATAGTGACTTCGATATTCAGACTGTAAACTGAAGAAATGGAGCTAACACTTGATGTTTGTTTGTTTTGAATGCCACACAAAGCTACATGAGGGCGATCTGCGCTATCCGTCCCTAATTTAGCAGTGTAAGACTAAAGGGAAGGCAGCTAGTCATCACCACCCACCGCCAACTCTTGGGCTACTCTTTACCAACGAAAAGTGGGATTAACCGTAACATTATAACGCTCTCACGGCTTAAGAGCGAGCATGTTTGGTGCGACCGGGATTCGAACTTGCGACCCTCAGATTACGAGTCAGACGCCTCAACCCACCTGGCCATGCCAGACCCTCACACTTGATGTTTCACGTGACCTATGATAAGAGAGGAATATGTCCCCTGGTCTTTAATTTAGTATAAAACTTACAAGACAATGTGACAGAAATTAACGAATCATTTATAATAATCTAAATATGAGTAAAAATGGCGGTGATACATTTATTTTGGTTAATTTAAACAAGACAAATAAATAATTGGAAATTCTATATCTGCAAATAGTCATAAGAAAAAATAAAACACGGCTGGAGATGCTGTAAACATTATCTACGTAAACTACAAACCCCTATTGTACTGTTACCGAGAAATACCGGTTTAGTGGGTAATGTGTATCTCCAGCCTTTTCCTTACTTTGTGCAATCCATATTTGCAGCTTTCCAAGTTTCCAATTTATTACTTATTTTGTCTGCTAGAATGTTTTATGCTTAACTATAGACAAAGGATTATTTAATTAATTTTATACACTGTAATAATAGTAAACATAGCTAGTAGATAGCTGATACGGTTCATGATTATTTACTGTAGCTATTGACTATTTGATCACATTGTTTCGAGATGTAAAATGTTAAGCTGTAGCTGAAGATTATCGTGGAAATTTGTTTGGGCGCATGGTGAGTATATGTAGTTTCTATGCAACTAAATTCTATGTATAATATATAGAAATGAGCAAATAAAACATCGCTTTAACTTAACATTGCTGTCCTTTAAAGCAATTATTCTACATTTGTGTATGTAATGAAAGTTAATATAACGTGTATAGGTTTTATCTACTCCTTCACTTCATACATAATAGAGATCAGCTCCCTAAAGACACTAGTTGTGCAGTGTACAAAGCACCGGGTATATAAACGTTACAATCACCTGCACTCAAGCATTTAAATATACATCAGATATTTGTAAGAAAGTTTAGTTCAAGGGGTAATAATAACATTATGGTTTTTTAACATAGGTTTGGGTATGATACACCAAGCTGTTTTTTGTAGTAGACTGGCACAAGTATTACAAACGGGCCGATTTGAGCGGATTTTCTTTTCCTTCTAACATGTGTTGTTTTGTACATTTCTAAATGTGTACAGACTTGGCAGTAACTAGCAAATGTTTTAAGGTGTTGTTTGAATTGGATCTTTACTGTGATTTTTGCCAGAACGTTCTATTAGAGTTTTATGCAATTTATAGCGACCCTTATTGCGAACCACTAACGCGATTCATAAGGCAGGATAGAGTTATTTATATAATATTTAATAGTATTGTCAGAGTATACATGCTTATCTTATTAAAATCATTTACTTAATATATTAACAGGTTATATCTGTTAACTACATGTGCCTACTTGACCATGCACCATAACGTGATGTGTCTATATACACACACACACACATGAATTTCAGGAAGTCAGAAAGAAAACTGCTAGAGTAAAAAGTAGAGAGCTTTATAATACCCCTATTCTGTTGAGTAACAACAAACTGACTTTTGTAGATGAGATAAAACAAACGGACTGGAGCAATATATGGATGATAAGTGGGTTATAGTTATTGATGATGTGGGTAGGATAGTCTGTGAGTAAATAGGGAGAAAGGAATCAAATTATGTTACCCAAAGAGGGGCACAAGTGGAGGATATAACTGACAGGGCAGGAGATATAATAAAGGGGGTTAGAAGAGATGCTGGTTTTGTGGTACATGTAGGGGCTAATGGAAGAGTAAGCTGTAGACATTAATTAATAAGTACAAACAGTTGATTGATAAGGCCATTTAAAATAAAACACTGAAACTTAGTTTTGTCAGAAATACTGCCCAGAATTAACTGTGAAGATGAAGTTATAAACAGGTTACTAGAACTAATTGCTAGGCTTAGTTTATAACACAAAGATGAGCAGATAGGCTGTTTGGACTTGTGGGATAAGTTCAGACCGAGAAAGTAAATTTTGAAAAGATGGTTTACGTTTAAACAAGTTAGGGGCTGTAAGAAAAGTTTTAAACTAGAGCTAGATAGTTGCTGGGGCTAGGAAAAACTAAATGAAAACAGAATGAGAGGCAGAGAAAAGTTTAGTGTAGGAAGTCTGGGTAAAAGTAGTTATAAGGCGAGGCTTAATTGTGAATATTTTATTGCTGGAAGTACATGAAACCAAATAGATGACCTTAGAGCACTGGTAGGATTTTGATGTAATGGAAATAACTGAAATATGGTTAAATGTAAATTCTTTTAATGAAAAATATTTCTTTGGAATACAAGGCTTTTTAATGGAGAGATTGTATTAACGATAGAGGAAGAACTGACTAAATATAAAGTCTTATATCCTTTTGAAACTAAGGATATCAAAGATAATAACAAGGATATTGAAACCATTTGAGTTTCTCCTTATGGATATAAAAGGAAAAGGTTTTTGGTGAGAATTTGTTACAGACCACCAATGATACTGATGAAATTACTGAGAAATTGTCTAATAATATTAATATTTTAGCTGTTAATGAAGTCATAATTATGGGTGATTTTAATTTTAGGTATATAGATTGGGAAATGATAGAGTCAAACCATGATGAAGAAAGGTTTTTGGAAACTGTTCAGGATGGTTTTCTTCACTAATTTAGTCAAGTTGGAAATTAGAGAACATTTGGGTGCAAATGATCATTGCTTTATTAGATTTGTTGTTTTGCTGCATATTGAAGATAAGAAGTAATCATATTTAGGTTACAAATTTAAAAAAAAAACATTTTGAAGAAATGTGTCAACAATTATCTGTTTGAATTAGGCAACTGAAGTATTTGGAAACACTCATCAGATGCAGAACATTTTCAACTATTTAGGGTAAACATGTTTCTTATAGAATGAAAAGAGTAGTTGCAAATAAAAAACCAGGTTGGCTTACAAAGAGTTTAAGAAATAAAATTAAAGGTAAGTATAATAAATTTAAGAAATTTAAAATGACAGGTATGGCGTGAGATTCAAAGGTAAAAGTTGGTAAGTTTGTGAAACAGGAAATTAGGACATCAAAAGGATGTATGAGAATAGGTTGTCTGAGAATGTAAAAATTAACAGTAAGAATTTCTTTAAATTCATTAAGGGTAAACATAATGAGGATCAAATTGTTTTATTTTGAAACAGAAGAATAGTTAAAAGGGATCTAATTGAGGTGTTTAAAATTGTAAAGAGAATTTACAGTAATGATGCCTCATATTCAACAGTGACAGCAGTAGGACTAGGGAACACAAGTGTAAATTTTGACAGGGTAGGAGTCATTTTTATTTTTCTAACAGGGTGATTTGCCTTTGGAGTGGATAATCATCAGATGTTGTGGAGGCAAGAAATCTAAACCAGTTTAAGAAAACCTTGATAAGTGTATGAATGATAAAGGCTGGCTTTAAGATCTTTCTTAATTATTTAAATCTAGTTTAGGGAATGGAACAATGGAAATAGACCAATAGATCCTATGTTGCACACAACAAGCTGTGTGGTGTTATATACACATACATGCATGTATATTTACTGATGATACACTCTGACGTGTGTCTGTTAAGCGTACATGTTTGCATGTTATGCCTATTAATTATATATATATATGAATAAAATATTTCTGGTAATCATACACATTTAATAAACAAACAAAATTATATGATTTTTCCTGTAAAAGGCCCGGCATGGCCAGGTGATTAAGACACTCGACTCGTAATCGGAGGGTCGCAGGCTGGAATTCGCGTTACTCGAAACATGCTCGCTCTTTTAGCCGTGAGGGCATTATAATGGTACGATCAATCCCACTAGTCGTTGGTAAAAGAGTAGGTCAAGAGTTGGCGGTAGGTGGTGATAATTAGCTGTCTTCCCTCCAGTTTTACATTGGAAAATTAGAGACGGCTAGTGCGGATAGCCCACGTGTCGCTTTGCGTGAAATTCAAAATAAAGCAAACCTTCCTCTAAATATATATGCTAAACAAAGGTGTGTGGTCCAGTGCTAAAAGTAATAATTTTTAAGTATTAGCAAAATATTACAATATGAACTTGCAACTGATTGATACGGAAGCACTCTACCGTACCATACATAATCAGTGATCACCTTGTACGGACGAAAGCATTGTTAAGAAAAATCTGGACTAGAACTCACAAAATGCTTCCTTTTTTTTTGAGTCGATTTTAACTTTGCAAAACTGGAACTTACTGGCATTTTATAGTTTATATATCCAATTATTTAGATCACTAAAAATGTAAGCGAAATGAACAATTTATAAAGAAATTAACTTTTCGTAATGACTATTTTGTGAATTAAAATATAAAATAAAAAAATCAAATATAACAAGAAAAAAATAATAATTTATAGTTTATAGTTCTTGCAATATTTTGAAACTTATTTTTTTCATAACTTGCGTCTCACAATCATGGTTTTTTGTTACTTTTCTAATGAGAAGGTGTTTCGGGCATTGTATTAAATGATACTGTCATTTTTTGTATGCGTATATTTTTTTTTAAGTGCCACCCTTCAGGCTTGAATATAGATTCTAAAGATGATAGGAAAAATTGTACCTGTTTCATTGAAAGCTTATTAGTGAACAAGTTTGGTACGAAGAGTTATAGTGATAAAGAATGCATCGTCACAAATGTCAGACCGATGTTAGCTCTAAGCCTGACTGAAAGAATAACGCAGTTCTCTGAAGAAGAAAGATACACAGCTACGCCAGAAATGTACGACAAGCGAGACTTGCAAGTTTAGCGTTAATCACGTTTGAGAAAAAGCTTCTTAAAAAGAGACTGATAGTTTCTACGAAGATGTAATAAATAATAATTTAATCAAAAGGACAGAAGGATGAAATTACGTATAAATAAAGTAAGTAGCCGAATATGTCTTGTTTTTATCTGTAATTGGAACTACGTAATCGTAGATACGATTAATGAATACAAGTAATCAATTTTATCTTTATTGTCTGGCTTGTACATTTTTTTTAATTTTATAATCTACATTTTTATGCTTTTCTTTCCCCTCTGGACAAATCATTGCTCCCTCCTGATGCTAAACATGTGATATACACGTGTTGGTAGGATATTTATACAAGGTACAGAAGTTTAAAAGTTATATCTCTACCCATGGGGTGTCTATACACTATTTGATCTTACCGTAAGTGGTGTTTGCAGGACATAAGGCACGTGCTGGAGAGAGGCGGTTATCCGGTGTAATACCGTCATCTGACAGCAGAACCGCTACGTCCTCGTCGTCTGCGTAATGAAAATTATTCCTTTCCATGTTCTGATGTTTTAGTGCTAAGAAGGTCGTTATTCACTGGAAAGAAATTATGATAGTTATAGTGATATAAGAATGGTGAAAATCACGTTTTTTTATTGTAAGATTTTGCTTTAGGCCTCCTGTTATCAAGTTTTCCTTGTTACAACACGATTTTTGACTCCCTCAGTTAGATAATAGTTCTGTCATTTCTCTTCGAAAGCCACATTTTCTAGCGAATTAAACCCGTATTTTTGTATATCTTGTATCTGTGTACCTCGTATTTTTACATTAGGCCTAACAATACCGACGTCAGCCTGCAGCAAGTGATATAAATATGTATACGGGATTTGTTGCACGCATGCACTTTTAATATTCTAGAACAAATGAGGTTGGGTCATTTTTACATCGTATTACTCGCAAACAATGACTCATCGTATCTTTATTGGTAAAATATTTCGTACGTCAACGCTTCTGTTACGTGATATCTACACTCTAGGACATGTTCTTTTAACGTACATCCCCTTCATTCCGAGCGGTTGATTTCAGATAGTTCTACACATAGAAAAGTTGACAGAGTAATAAGTTCTTCTGATACATATATTTTTGTATTGCTCCTAACTTTACGCCCTCCCAAGTCGCACAGATTAATCAACAAATACTGGCAATTTTTAAATAAGGCCACGCTTTACCCGCCCTTTCTAGCCGTAGCAACAGACTTAAGATGCTTTGATGGAACCGATTAAAGGTTACCCGGCAGATGGCAGGTCCGCTTCATAGGAGTTTTTGATAAAATGACAATTGTACCAGCTGTGATAGTGAGCATTGTCTATAGCAAAGTTAGAAATAAATGAGACATATTTGTTTATAATAGAGGTTCCATCACATGACCCAATTAATCGCTGATTAGAATCCACTTTTGAAGTTTGCAACGGCCAAGAGGGCGTTAATTAGGGACAATATATTATGTATTATTTTCAATATTATCTATTGCATTTCAATTGCTCTAGTTTAAAACTATCTGACAATATCACGTATAAAGTTAAATAAACAAGATAACAGAAATGTTCGTTGTTCTAGCTAAGTTTTTCCTGATAGAAATATATTCATTTGAATTTATTGAGGCCAGTGTTAATTGTATAAAATAAACCACCAACATAAATCCGAGAAGCTGTGTGGAGTTACTGTGAAGCAATTGTTTGTTCTCAAGGTATTTCCTTTTTATATGTATTACAAAATTTGTTGATAGTATTACCTAAGTACCTTTAAACAGTGTTGAATAATTCACAAACAATTGTCTTTTAGAAGATAAGAAAAAGTTTAGAACGTTAAGTTTGTAACTTACATTTTGTATATCACTACTGCTCGGTATCATTTCGTACACTTTTATTTTTCTCGAGAGAATGACTTCAACTTTAGTTTGTTTTCTTTGAAGCTTCTTTCGAAACACTTTCCAAATGCCTTAGTGAAGTTTCTAAGATCTGTCTTCCTTTACATCATTATAAGTTTGTGACAACCTAGAAAACACATCGTACGCTGCTGGTTAGATTTGTGAGACTCACCCCCTTTAGTGGTACAGCGGTAAGTCTGCGGACTTATAATGCTATAAATTGGGTTTCGATACCTGTGTGGCCACAGCACGAAAACCCCGTTGTGAATATTTGTACCTAACTGCAAGAGATAAGAACTTGAAAGCTATATATTATTTGGTCCTGTCCCCTTTTGGGACACTAACTAACTATTATAAAATCTGGGGTTCGATTTTTACCCGAGGACAGAGAGCACATAGCCTCTTGCGCTGAAAACAAACACGTCATCAGGTCATGTGAGCGTCTCCACCAAGTCTGTATTTATATTTCTCGCCAGTGATCGTTTGTGATTCTCAGAATTACGGATTTCCATCATTACTCCACGCTGATTTGAGAAACACGAACGATAATATTTAAAAATATACAAACTAACAAGTTATAACAAAACAATATGGCATTTTTCGATGTGTTTCTGTGTCATCATGAAATGTGAACAAAACGTTAAACCCTAGTGGCATGTTTATTAAAGTCATTTTAAATCAATTTTATTATATTTAATTTTCGAACATTTTATCGTTATACACGAACAAACATTCTAGAACGTTCTAATTTGTTTGTCAGAACGTTTAGAACTCAAATATCTTATAATTTATACTTGGTTTTGTTCGTCACCGTTGAAAATGTTTATAACGAATGATAATAGTAATGTCTAATGTTATCCTGATGCCTTTACAAGAACAACGAACTTAACCATTACGGTATTGTGGTACCCTGCACCAGACTGGACAGACTGTAATGACTCAAACAAAGTAGAATACTTACCTCGGTTAACTTTTTCTAACGATCATTAACTTCAGATCAGTTTCAGTGAGTAAAGGCATGACCTGATTAGGACTATAAATAATTTAATAGTTTAATTACATATATTTAAATTATAGTAGTACAACAAGGTCTGTCGCCTATTCTCGACGCTCGTCTCTGTTTACGTTTTTTTTTCACTTGAAAGGTCCAAGGTTCTGTCCGAAACAGCATAAATTGGTCAAATATATCAATAATTATCTCTCTCTCACGCACACACACTTTCTCCGTATAATAGTATAACTATTTCTAAAGCATGCTACTGTTTTTCTACCTTCGTGTGGCGTTGAAGTCTGTCTACTCCGGCCAAAAATATCGATCACTACGCTTAATGCTTCATCTATTGACCACTAGGGGACACCCTAGTCGCCAGCTTAAGACTGTGTCCTTTTAATTCACATCTGATTGTTAGTCAACTTCATGGATTGGCGTTTTGGCTGTTTTCCAGAGTTAACCTACATATATGTATAATAGTGCTGTGTTTGCTTTATTACACTGACGAACTTACGTATTGGTTTACGCTTCGAAAAACACTTTCAACTTGAACAAAAACAAAGTGTTTTGTTTTGTAATAACAGTGGCGTTTGTAATGAATAATTTATAACTTTCTGGTTATATGTACAAATGGTTTAATACTACAACCAGACAATATAAAAATGATTTATTGATAATTAAATTATCGCTTATCTTCCATGTCTCTTCCTTCTCTTCTTCCCTGTAATTACGTATTTAAAGTTCTAAAGAGACAGATAACACGTAACGTTTCTCAGTATTTAAAGTGTAAAGAGACATATAACGTGTAATTTCTTTAATCAAGTATTTAAAGTCCAAAAGAGACCGATAACACGTAACTTTTCTAATTAAGTATTTAAAGTCCTAAAGAGACAGATAACGTATTTTTTGTCATTAAGTGTTTAAAGTCTTCAAGCGATAAATAACACCTGACTTTTTAAATTAAGTATTTAAAGTCCAAAAGAGACATGTAACACGTGTTTTCTAGTAAAGTATTTTACTTAGGTCCGAAAGAGAGAGATCGCACGTAACTTTTCTAATTAAGTAATTTAAGTTAGAAAGAGACGTAACACATTTCGAATTACGTATTTAAAGTTCAAAAGCTACAGATAAGACGTGACTTTTCTGTTTAAGTGTTTAAAGCCCAAAAAGGAGAGATAACATGTTACGTTTTTAAATAAGTATTTCAAATCCAAAAGGAACAGATATCACACAATTTGTCAAATTAAATATTTAAACTTTAAAGAGAGAGATGGCACGTGAGTTTTCTAATTGAATATTTAAAGTCGAAAGAGACAAATAACACGTGACTTTTGTATTGAAGTGATTATAATCCAAAGAAAAGATCAGACGTAATTTCTCTGATTGAGTATTTATATTCGAAAGAGATATGAATAAGTTACTTTTCTAAGTAGGTTTTTCAAAGAGTAAAGAGACAAATAACGTGTAACTTCTCTAATCAAGTATTTAAAGTCCAAAACAGACAGATAATATAATTTTGTAATTTAGTATTTAAAGTCGAAACAGTTGTTGTTGTTTAGAATTAACCACAAAGCTGCACAATGGGCTATCTGTGCTCTGCCCACCACGGGTATCGAAACCCGAGTCGAAACAGATAAATAACACATGGCTGTTGTATTGAAGTGGTTAAAGTCCAAAGAGACGGATAACACGTAACTTTTCTAATTAAGTATTTAAAGTCCAAAAGAGACATATAGCTCATAATTTTTCGAATTAATTATTTAAAATCCAAAAGTGGCAGATAAGAATACCTTTTCTAATTTAATATTTAAAGTCTAAAGAGACAGATAACACGTAAGTTTTCTCATTAAGTATTTAAAGTCTAAAGAGACGGATAACGTAACTTTTGTATTGATGTGATTAAAGTCCAAAGAGACAGATAACACGTAACTTTTGTATTGATGTGACTAAAGTCCAAAGAGACAGATAACAAATAACTTTTCTAATTAAATATTTAAAGTGCAAACGAGACAGATAACACGTAACTTTTCTAATTAAATATTTAAAGTGCAAACGAGACAGATAACACGTAACTTTTGTAATTCAGAATGTAAAGTCTAAAGAGACAAATAGCACGTAACTTTTGTAATAAAGAATCTAAAGTCTAAAGAGATAGATAACACGTAACTTTTATAATTCAGTATCTAAAGTCTAAAGAAACAGATAACACGTGACATTTGTAATTAAGAATCTAATTTTTGAAGATACAAATCACTCGTGACTTTTGTAATTCAGAATTTTAAGTCTGAAGAGACAAATCACACGTGACTTTTGTAATTCAGAATCTTAAGTCTGAAGAGACAGATAACACGTAACTTTTGTAATTCAGAATCTTAAGTCTAAAGAGACAGATAACACATAATTAAGAAGAAACTGAAGTTACCACTCTACATAAATCAGTCGAGAAAATGATTTACAAATTTAAATTAATTTACTTAACACTAACCCCCAAACCAGTTTGAAGTCCGTTCTGTTGAGGGGAGTAACATTAAGATAAGTC
Organism: Carcinoscorpius rotundicauda; assembly: GCA_011833715.1. Taxonomy (NCBI): domain Eukaryota; kingdom Metazoa; phylum Arthropoda; class Merostomata; order Xiphosura; family Limulidae; genus Carcinoscorpius; species Carcinoscorpius rotundicauda. The sequence continues at coordinate 11,840 of VWRL01001678.1, read as the reverse complement.
TAATCTGTTGAGGTGTAACGTTAAGATAAGTTTTAGTGGTCTAATCAGTTGAGGTATGTAACGTTTGTACAAGTATTAGTGGTGTAGTCTGTCGAGGTATGTAAAGTTTAGATACGTATTAGTGTTGTGGTCTGTTGAGATGAATAACATTTAGACGAGTATTCGTGGTCTAATCTGTTGAGCTGATTAACGTTTAGATAAGCATTAGCGATCTAATCTGTTGAGGTGGGCCCGGCATGGCCAAGCGCGTTAAGGTGTGCGACTCGTTATCTGAGGGTCGCGGGTTCGCATCCGGGTTGCGCCAAACATGCTCGCCCTTCCAGCCGTGGGGGCGTTATAATGTTACGGTCACTCCCACTATTTGTTGGTAAAAGAGTAGCCCAAGAGTTGGCGGTGGGTAGTGATGACTAGCTGCCTTCCCTTTAGTCTTACACTGCTAAATTTGGGACGGCTGGCATAGATAGCCCCGAATAGCTTTGTGCTAAATCCAAAAACAAACTAACCATAATTAGCCTGAGAACAATTAGGTGATAGTTTTGTTGCTAAGTGACGATATATGTATTTGTTGAGTTTTACCAAAAGTGGAGGGTGAAACCGAAATTCCAAAACAACAAGAACTGTTGAGGTGTGTAACATTTCGATAAGTCTAAACTGTTGAGGTGTGTAACGTTTAGATCAGTATTAGTGGTGTGGTCTGTTGAGGTGAGTAACATTTAAATGGGTATTAGTGGACTAATCTGTTGAGGTGGGTAACATTTCGATAAGTATTAGTAGTGTATTTTGATGGGGCGAGTAACATTTGTGTGATCATGAATTAGTTGTGGAATCTGATGGGGCGAGTGACATTTATGTGATCATGAATTAGTTGTGGAATCTGATGGGGCGAGTAACAGTTGTGTGATCACGAATTAGTTGTGAAATCTGATGGGGCGAGTAACATTTGTGTGATCATGAATGAGTTGTGGAATCTGATGGGGCGAGTAGCATTTGTGTGACCATGAAATAGTTGTTGAGTCTGATGGGGCGAGTAACATTTGTGTGATCATGAATTATTTGTGGAATATGATGGGGTGAGTAAAATTTGTGTGACCATGAATTAGTTTGGAGTCTGATGGGAGGGAACAACATTGAAGTGAATATCCTTAAGGGAACATGTTTTAAAGGTTTAAAAAGCAATTCTGCAACATATGTCTTTTGTTGCTATTATTGCTTCAGATAGGCAGTTTCGTATTAGATGTTTAAGACACTCTGTTTGTAGATCGTAACAAGAGAGTGTAGCTATTAAAGATGTTTAGGATGTGACGTTTGAGGATATCACTGTTCGGTACGTACAAACATAAGATTGTGACAACAGTTTATATTGGTGTGATGAAGCTAGGACTATTAGGACTATCACATTAAGCGGATAATAATCAAGGATTTAAAGTCGTCAAGAGTTCACAATCTTTTAACCACACGTCATAATCTTTGGCTGTTTTCATGTAACTAGGCCTAAGTCAGTAAATAAAAAGTATTTTCGTGGTTTGGATTATAAACCATTATAACTTCGCTTAATGACTGTTAAGATATTATGTTTCATGTTGTTCGTTAGAAGATTAGTGAAAAATCACTGACAACGCTAAAATCTGGAAGATGATTCCCCGTGGTGAACAAAGTCCAGATAGCGTGCTGTGAATCTGTACGTTTAAACATACCGTATTTGTTCTTAATGCTAACGAACCTACAGCTTAACACTGCACGTGAGGCCCTCTGTATTAATCGTAGTTAAACGTCAATGTTTGTATGTATTGCAGTAAAACACTTTACAATGTATTGGATGCTCGGCTTGGTTTAAAATCAAACACATTAATGTTTTATGCTTTGCTTAAACCTGTTTTTTAAATAGAGTTTAGGTCATACGGGATTTCAATCCTAAATAGCAAACAACAACATTTTGTTAAGAAGTACGAATATGAAATCACGTGCCTGAGGGGTAGTCGAATAAACGGACACTGTGACGTAAAAATCACAACACGAATGGTGTTATAACCACTATTTAAACGAATGTGATTTATGTTTTTTTTTAGTTTGTTTTTCACTTTATAATTCTAGAATATTTTACCTTTGAGCTAAGAAAACCAGATCATATCCAGAAGATGTGCGTATTGTTTAAGCTACTCAGAAATATATATTATAGCTAGTAATGCCAGTGGGTTCACAGTTATATATACATATAGTTACTTTCGTTTCATGCAAGGAAAAGACATCACAATATTCTTGGTCATCTGATGTTTCTCAGGAGAACTGGAAACTATATAGCTTCCAATAATAGTAGCATATTGTATTATATGTATATATTTGTCTTGTTGGATGCTGACTTTCAGTTTGACCTTTTCTCTGTCTGAAGACACGAATCCTTTGATGAATTAAGAAACTGTTGTCTTGGGATTAACTAGCTTAAGAGAACTTTCTCAAATACACCTGGAAAAATAACTTTAATTTGTTACAGTTTAAACATGGGATTATGTTTGTATATATGTGTATATTTAATTTTGAAAAGTACTCGCATTTGATATTTAGTCGGTAGACGACAGATTTCGCTAAATCTCAGTATGAGATTTGTTTCCCGCATGACCTCGTGCATAAAGATAGTTGTTCCTAAACATTTTAATTACACGAGTTAAATTAAAATAATTACTGACTAATCCTATAACACCAGTGTTTAAAACAGACCATAAAACAGCTTACCTGTCGCTCTAAACTAAACAATAAATGGTTTGTTCCTCGTTAATAATTGTTTACGGTATATTATTACTAATGGTTGAATTGTTTCATTTATCACAACTAAACTAAACGTTCCCCATAGTTTTACTGTGAAATATATGTTAACAGTATTACAATCTTCATTTTTATTGAATAACTGAACTAAACATTCCCCATAGTTTTACTGTGAAATATATGCTAACAGTGTTACAATCTTAAATTTTATTCCATAACTAAACTAAATATTCCCAATAGTTTTACTGTGAAATATATGTTAACAGTATCACAATCTTTATCTTTATTGTATAACTAAACCAAATATTCCCCTTAGTTTTACTGTGAAATATATGTTAACAGTATCACAATCTTCACCTTTATTGTATAACTAAACTAAACATTCCCCATAGTTTTACTGTGAAGTATATGTTAACAATGTTACAATCTTAATTTTTATTGTATAACTAAACTAAACATTCCCCATAGTTTTACTGTGAAGTATATGTTAGCGGTGCTACAATCTTCATTTTTGTTGTATAACTAAATTAAACATTCCTCATAGTTTTACTCTGAAAAATATCACTGTCTTCATAATTCTTATGTAACTAAACTCAAGTCTCTTTCGTTCACTCCTGGCAAATACATTCCGAAGATATTTTTATAAATATCTGCAAACATACAAGTATATTTTACGTATAAGTAGATTCTAACTATATATTGTTTGAAATATATAATTACTACACTGTTCTATAAGAGAAATCGTAATACTGAAAGGACTTTCAACACTAGGGTTTTATGGAAATCGTAGTACGGAAAGGACAAAGTTATGTCAACACTAGAGTTTTATGGCACTCAAAAACGTGTATTGCTTTCTACTAATTCGGAAAATACCGAATCTGGTTGTTATGTTTAGTAAAAAGATTTAGCTATGTCACTTATCTCAAAGTGACATACAAGTGTCACATAGAGCAGAAATACTGCTTAATTTCTATGATTTATTTTTTCTTAAATAATGTGAAAAATTTCTTTGTTGCTAAGTTCAAAGTTACGTAGCTGAATATCCGTGCTATGCTCACCTTGGGTACCGAAATAAAGTATTTAGCGTCATAACCTATTATACTTTCAGCTGAACCACTGGGGTGGAGGATACAAGTTTTCACTTCCAACCAGATTCGTTTCTCTCATATTAACCTTCTTGCTGTAACGTAACTGTCGTATTATATAAACATGTAGAAACTATTGTATTATGTAAACACGTACAAACTGTCGCATTACATTAGCGTGTACAAACTATTTTATTATATAAACGTGTACAAATTATTGTACCATATAAACATGTAGAAACTATTGTATTATGTAAACAAGTTCAAACTGTCCTATTATATAAATATGCACGAACTATTGTATTATGTAGATGTGTACAAACTGTCTTACTATATAAACGTGTACAAACTACTGTATTCTTAAATATTTATCTATTGTTTGTCAATATCTGTATATCTTTGTTCTTCACGCACAGTTTATATACTTTTTTGCACGTGTCCAACTTCCTATATTTGAAGTTTAGAAATGCACCGAGAGAGATGATTTGTGGGTATCGTGGCTTCAACTCTTTTTTTTCTTAACTGGAAATATGGGGAGAGAGGAACAAGAATATAATATTAAATGTGGTCAAAGTCATAGTTTTCATAAGTTATGAGGACATGAAATAGTAGTTTGAATACCAGTGATTGGAAAGGTTAAGGAATAACAGAAACTTGTTTTTTTCCTGACTCATAAAGTCAAAACCACTTCTATTAAGCAAAGTAGACTTAAGGTTTTGTTTGTTTGTTTTGGAATTTCGAACAAAGCTACACGAGGGCTATCTGTGCTAGCCGTCCCTAATTTAGCAGCGTAAGACTAGAGGGAAGGCAGCTAGTCATCACCACCCACCGCCAACTCCTGGGCTACTCTTTTATCAACGAAAAGTGGGATTGACCGTCACGTTATAACGCCCACACGGCTGAAAGGGCGAGCATGTTTGGTGCGACGTGGGCGCGAACCCGCGACCCTCGGATTACGAGTCGCACGCCTTACGCGCTTGGCCATGTCGGGCTAGACTTAAGGAGTGTCCATAACTGCCGGCAATGATATAGAACACTGAAGCGCCCCGCCTAATTCCCTGATATAAATACTTATAACTGGCTTTCAGTTTACCAGTTTTTACGACTGATGTGTTTCTTTCGTATTGTCTTTAAATTTTCTACTGAAATTATGAATGTGCGTAAGGACCGAATTTTTCATCCGACAGACCATGTCGTTAACGGGTCGAAAGTACCAAATCCCGTTTCTCTTCGTACATCCAATAGCACGTGGCAAGTTGTTCATTTGTTGTTTCACTTGTCTTCAGCGAATGTTTCATCTTTAACTTGGACACGCGATCAGTTTTGTACTTTGTAGCTTGCTATTCTCGATTTTGCATATAAAAGTTACGTATTGAAAACAACAAAGAGATTGTTTCTCAGAAACGTTTAGAACTAGAAATAAAACCTTCGCTACCATGTAATGATTTCTTTTAAAACCATAACAGCTGAGTTGAAATATAATATTATGAAAAAAAAGTGGGTAAAACGTTGTGGAATCGACATTAGGAAATTTGATAATTATTACATAAGTGTTGAAAAATGTTGTGTTAAATGTACAATATAGAATGTAGAATATTCTATATTATGGCAAATATATTAGTAACATTCTACGTAATGGTAAATGTATCTGTAATATCCTGTGCTTTGGTGAATACATTGCTAATATTCTATATAATGGAAAATATATTAGTATTATATATTTAGTATTACTAATATGTTTACTATAACGTAGAATATTACTAATATGTTTACTATAGCGTCGAATATTTCTAATATGTTTACCATGGCGTAGAATATTACTGATATGTTTACCACAGCGTAGAACTTTACTAATATGTTTACCATAGCGTAGAATATTACTAATATGTTAACCATAGTGTAGAATATTACTAATATGTTTACCATAGCGTAGAATATTACCATAATGTCTTCACCATAACGTAGAAGTAACAATAACTTAAGAGCTTCTGTAACTTTGTAATAACAAACAGAAAAATAACAAAAAATAATTATATTAGATAGTTTAGGGAGAGAATTCATAATGAAACTTTGTAGAGTGGACGGTAACTGTCCGTTGTGGACGGTAACTGTCCGTTGTGGAGACACAAGTGCAGTGGACAACAAAATATAATTATTGGTTATTGTTATGAACCGTACTGGTTCATTTGAATCCGCAATTTTTTTTTGCCTGAATCTCAAATACTTCACTCATTGTATAAGTTCACATATTAAAATATTATGGATGTTGGTTTTATATTTTGTTTAACTAGACCTTTATTTTTCATCGTATTTGAGCCTGATTGTGGAATTTAATTACCGTTGAATATGGGCACTATACACATCCTATACATTATACATAACCTATATACTATACATACCCTATATACTAAACACACCCTATACACTATACACACCCTACCTACCATTGACACCCTATATACTATACACCCCTACATACTATACACAACCTATACGCTATACACATCCTATATGCTAAACACACCCTACATACTGTTCACACCTTAGACACTATACACACACCCTTTACGCTATACACACCCTACATACTACACACACCTTAAATACTAAACACACCTTGTACACTATACACACCCTATATACTATTCTGATTACAGGTGTGTTAATACGAGAATAAAGAGAATATTACGTAAAAGGTCATATTGTAAGTTCTATATAGATAGAAATAATAATTAAGACAGTTGTAATAAACTTAACTCTTGTTATAGTTTTATAACATCCGTCAGAAAACAGACAAATATAAAATGTGTTTCAGGACCTACAAATCTCCTCATCATTTGGCCTTGACTATAACTTGATGGACAAACCATCATCTAGACTCAATGTCAGTTTCTTCGGACATCATTTCTTTTATTGTAGTTTGACAGAATAATCATAGAACAATAGGAAATCAACCTGTTTCTTATTTTTGCTTCGTACGGGAAAATTATTTCCGTGTTTATTTTTCATTTTGCCATCTGTTTTCTTTTTATTCCCTTAACCTTTATTGATTCTTATAATTTCAAAGCTTTCAGAAAACACGAGTGATCATTGGTGTTCTTTTATCAAATCAACATTCAGAAAAACAGGAAGCAGGTTGGTTCAGATTTTGCCGAGAAGTTTGTTTTGGAAGTAACTGAGTCTTATGTTGTTTTGTAACGGTTTGTTTTATCTGGATCATTTGTCACACTTGGAACCGTGACTAATGTTGCTTTTTAATGTGTTTTTTCTTATCTAGATGATTGTAACCTTAGAACCATGAAAACTATCTTTTTGTATGGTGTTTGCTAACGGGTGGTTACTAAAAGTACTTGGCACGTTATAAACGATTAGGCTTAACAAGCTACTCGTATAAAGAAAAATTTTAAATAACTGAACAACTAATTACAAAATCAAATACAAAAGGAGTTTATGGAATCAGTTTTTTCTGAAAATAACGCCCAGTCTATATATATATATATATATATATCATAAAAAGGAGTTTAAGGAATCGATTATTTCTAGAAATCAGCCCCAATCTTCAGATATATATATCACAAGAGGGAGTTTAAAAAAATAAGTTATTTCTAGAAAATCAGCCCCAATCTTCAGATATATATATCATAAGAAGGAGTATAAGGAATCGATTATTTCTAAAAATCAGCCCTAATTCTTGTCATAAGAAGGAGTTTAAAGAACTCTTGTTTTTTTTCTAAAAATAAGCCACAATTATTGTGTATATCATAAAATCTTATTATTGTGGCAGTACGTACTTTGTAACTAAATAAAAAAGTTATTATTAAGAGATGCACGCACACAATCACAAACAAAATCATGTCTCTAAGGTTGTAGTGTTTTCCACCTGAGACTTAACTTATTAATTGTGCGTCTGAGGATGTTTTAGTACACCGTTTTCCAATGTTTAACTCTCTGACAGATTCATTAAAAAGTAGTTGGATATAAATATGGGTTATTTTGCACATATATTTTCTTATTGGTTCTTTATGTGCATTCAGAGTCCATGCACACATTGGTGAATCCGATGTTTGTCATGTGAACGTCATGATAACCCTTTTCTTTGATCCCCTGTTTGCTTCTTTCATAACTCTGCATTACGAACCTCTATATCTTGTTAACTCAGAATTATTTTTACCAAGGAAGTCGATTTTATAATACATGTAAGATACTAGTTTCCATTACTTTTGACAGTATCTTTAAAGCTGTTTGAAGTTAAGCACAAACCTCCATGATGTATCTATTGTATTCTGCCTACGACGGATATCAAAACCAGAGTTCAATCGTTATAAGATCTCAGACAAACTACCCTGGTGGTGGAATTTTCTTCCACAAGCCTCGAATATTTAAAGTGCTTGATGTGATTCAAGAGGTGTTTAAATGACACTAGTTTGATAACCTGATGGCCGAGCGCGTTAAGGCGTGCACTCGTAATCCGAGGGTCGCGGGTTCGCGCCCGCGTCGCGCTAAACATGCTCGCCCTCCCAGCCGTGGGGGTGTATAATGTGACGGTCAATCCCACTATTCGTTTGTAAAAGAGTAGCCCAAGAGTTGGCGGTGGGTGGTGATGACTAGCTGCCTTCCCTCTAGTCTTACACTGCTAAATTAGGGACGGCTAGCACAGATAGCCCTCGAGTAGCTTTGTGCGAAATTCCAAAACAAACAAACAAACTTGATAACCTGATACGGAATGAGTAATATTCGTTCGTTTTTATAATTTTACATTCTAAATATATTGGTTATTTCTACACGGTTAGCTTCAAGTAATTGTCTGAACGGTGACAATTTGATCCTAAATTCTAAAATAACCTGGTCCTTATATGGACTGTAGCATCATAAAACATACGAATAATGTAAGAAACGGTTCATTAGGTTTGAATAAGACCAGACGTTGGATGATATGACGGTGAACACCTTCACGAAAGGATGAATAAAATTGAAATTTACTTTTTATGAGATAAGAGAATCGACAATTAATGAAAACGCTCTTTGAAACGTCATTTAACGATCTAAATCACTTCTTTCTAGGACCTTGGTTATACTGTTGAATTTTGATTTTCTAATGGGGTACCAACCATTTTAAAAACTACTGTTGTTTGTATATTGTTAAATCTTTGTATTCTGATGGGACGTCAAATAATTCAAAAACTACTGTCGTTATTATGTTGATGAATCTTGGTATTCTGATGCGATGTAAATATTTTTAAAATCTATTGTAGTTGTGACAATGTTGAATCGTAGTTTGCTGATGCAATGTCAAACATTTTAAAAACTACCATTGTTGTTATTTAATTCAATCTTGGTAATCTGATGGGACGTCAAAAAATCTAAAAACTATCATTGTTGTTATTTTATTCAATCTTGGTAATCTGATGAGACGTCAAACAATCTAAAAACTATCAATGTTGTTATTTTATTCAATCTTGGTAATCTGATGAAACGTCAAACATTTTAAAAAACTACCATTGTTGTTATTTTATTCAATCTTGGTAATCTGATTGGACGTCAAACATTTTAAAAACTACCATTGTTGTTATTTTATTCAATCTTGGTAATTTGATGGGACGTCAAACATTTTAAAAACTACCATTGTTGTTATTTTACCCAATCTTGGTAATCTGATGGGACGTCAAACATTTTAAAAACTACCATTGTTGTTATTTTATTCAATCTTGGTAATCTGACGGGACGTCAAACATTTTAAAAACTACCATTGTTGTTATTTTATTCAATCTTGGTAATCTGGTGGGACGTCAAACAATCTAAAAACTATCAATGTTGTTATTTTATTCAATCTTGGTAATCTGATGAGACGTCAAACAATCTAAAAACTATCAATGTTGTTATTTTATTCAATCTTGGTAATCTGATGAAAGGTCAAACATTTTAAAAACTACCATTGTTGTTATTTTATTCAATCTTGGTAATCTGATTGGACGTCAAACATTTTACAAACTACCATTGTTGTTATTTTATTCAATCTTGGTAATCTGATGAAACGTCAAACATTTTAAAAACTACCATTGTTGTTATTTTATTGATCTTGGTAATTTGATTGGACGTCAAACATTTTAAAAACTACCATTGTTGTTATTTTATTCAATCTTGGTAATCTGATGGGACGTCAAACATTTTAAAAACTATCATTGTTGTTATTTTATTCAATCTTGGTAATCTGATGGGACGTCAAACATTTTAAAAACTACCATTGTTGTTATTTTACCCAATCTTGGTAATCTGATGGGACGTCAAACATTTTAAAAACTACCATTGTTGTTAATTTACCCAATCTTGGTAATCTGATGGGACGTCAAACATTTTAAAAACTACCATTGTTGTTATTTTACCCAATCTTGGTAATTTGATGGGACGTCAAACATTTTAAAAACTACTGTCGTTGTTACATTGTTGAATCTTAGTATTATGATGCGATGTAAACATTTTAAAAACTAATTGATTTATTGAACCACAGCCATCCTCGTAAGCATTCATGTCTTGTAATCTCAGGTTTTGTAATCTCATGTCTTGTAACCTCATGTTTTGTAACTTCATGTTTTGCAATCTCATGTTTTGTAATCTTATGTGTTGTAACGTCATGTCTTGTAATCTCATGTTTTGTAATCTCCATTTTCCCTTTTTGGGAATCTTTTACTAATTTCCAAAATATTTAAAATTTTCAGGAACCGCCAAACAATTTCCTTTGCATCTTTTCCACCAGTCGTTGTTACTTGTAGGAAGCGATACTGTTCGTCCGTCTTAGATTTAATTCAACACAAGGTTCTCACGAGTGATTTGATCCTCTGGTGTTATTGTCTTGTTATGTATATGTGTAAATATTTTGTAAACGACAACATGTCGTATTGTGTTTGAATTTTCATTTGTATTATTCATTTTTCCATATTGATATTATTGTTTCGAAGTTTAAACTAAAATATGTTATTTATTTAGGGTAACGTTTTAGAACTTTCTTGAATTAAGTAGACCAATCACATGTTTGTAAATGAGTGCTGGTGACTTCCTGTCTAGAAGTGTAGTCTCGTGCAAGAACGGATATGCGTGGATAGCTCTGGAGTTGTATGGAAATTGCAAGATTGTTCGAGAAATAGGCCTATCGGTATAAAACACACCGTGAAAAGAGACAGATTCAGTGATCAGTCATCAGTTTTATTCGAGGGAGAGAGATTCAGTCATTAGTTTTATTCGAAGACAAAGAGTGAGATTCAAACACCAGTTTCATTTCAAAAGAAGAGAGTTAGTTATTTGAGAAAGATTAAGTGTTTGCTGTGAATATTCAACTTGGATTTGTGATTGAAATTAGATCTACGGAAGCCGTGATTTTATTTCGTCAATCTCTACGTTACTTCTGAATTACCGCTTGTGCTGAGAGACGGCGATTTCATTGAACTGTGAACTGTTTCGGAATCTCTTCGTGGGACCAAATTCACACCCTAGACTGGAATTAGAGACTTTAATTTTAGATCATTACATTAGATGCAGGCCAGTACCGTTTTGTGTTGTGATTAATTTTGAAGTTTGAAACTAGTATTATTTTGTTTTGTAATTAATTTCGAATGTCGTAACTTAATATCTGTCACTGTTGTTATATAATTTGTGTTATATCTGTTATATTTGTTAATAGGTTAGTGTAATAAATTATACAAGCTGTTATCTGTGTTTTTCTGTTGCGTTTAATCTACGAAGAACATAAAACATTAAAAAATACGTAACAGTCTGGATTTGGTTCGTTTTTTCAGATGAACAGAGTTCTATAAAGATCAAATAATCACGGTCTAGCTAATGTCAAATTGGCTTTTAAGTGTTTATAGAATACACTTAGAATTCTACAAAAAGTAATTTTTGTTTGGTTTGCTTCACACTATTGAAGGTCGTGTAATAATTACGACGGTTAACACTATCATAACAGCATACTGTAATATTTAGTTACGATATTGTTTGTATAAACAC
>VWRL01001677.1:0-25000 GCA_011833715.1 Carcinoscorpius rotundicauda | reverse complement strand
CAAATGCTGACTTAAATGGCTTCCTGTTCATTTTACCTTCAGTGCATCCCTCACAGAAACTGGCTGTCTCTACCAATACCTATATTTTAGCCACATGGCCCTGTGGGCCTCTTCCTCTCAATAAATGTTCCATTTGAAATTTCCATGTGGACCAATTATTTTCTCTCAGCTTATCAATTGATATTTTATCTTCCATTGCCAACCTATTTCAACTACAATTGTGACATTTCTTTCTTTGATTTAGATCTATTTCTCCCTTTATATCAATAGTTTCTAACAGTTTTTCTTGATATTTCACAATAGCGTCCATTCTCAATATCTCCTGAAGTACTTGTACTAACAAATTTAAAACCGTTACATCTGTTTAAGCACTATTACAGCATTCCTGAGCCCATAAGCTGTTGATATGTGTTTATTCATTGAGTTATTCCTGATTACAAGTAGCAGCACTTATCTTAACATTCTTAACACAGTACTTATTATATTGTAAATATTTTTTTCTCTTGCCAGAGTAACAGTTGTGTTACGTGATACACATTTGTGCTGCGTGGCACATACATCTTAAGTATAAGAAAACAACAGAGAGAAAGACTGTCGGTTAGTTTGTTTATTTGAATGCTGATGAAATTAGCATGTGTGCTTGCAAACTAGACTTGCATCATCTATCAGTTTTGCAGGCAGTATATTTTGAAATACTGAGCCGAAATAGTTGCTCATTTAATGAATTAATAAATTATAACTTATGTAGATTACGAACATTTTTCCGTAATTTTCATAGCATTTCCATGAAGGACACAACTGTCAGACGTTTTGGTTTCTTACATTTTAACAGCTTTTGGTAATTAAATATTTCAATGTTACAGTGATTAAACGTGCCTTTGACATTTGAGTATGTTTAATTGGAAAATTTGGCACAAGAGATTTATACAAAAAATAACACATACATATATGTATACCTCTATTCTCATTTAATACACGAAATAATTTTCATACAGTTAGTTAATTAAAGAGAAGAAAATGTTGTTGTTAGTATCCACATCAAATTGATAACAAGGGGAAAATAAAACTATCAATTATTTAACAGAACCTTTAGAAGTTAAGGATGTGGAATGGATAAAGTGCATAGGATTAGTCTGCTGGACGAAGTGCTTGTTGGAAAAATATTTGTTCTTTTGAATTTGAATTTATTTTGTGTATCTTAACGAAGTTTTTTAAAGTCTGAGTGACCATTACAAGTATGTTCTATACAAAGAAAAGAATTTTTAATAAAATATTCTTCTGATGTTTTGTAACTGAATTTTCATTACTTAGTTTCAACACAGACTTAAATTAGTCTGAGAGCAAGGTTAGTTTCATGTTAAAAATAAAAATACTTTTTCATCATTACACTTTTTAAATTTCATTTGCATATCCTGTAGAACATCCTAAATCATTGTAAAATGCTCTATTTTTAAGTGAAACTATTTATCAGTTTGTTTCTCTTTTTCTGTGCTACATGGGTTTAGTCTGTTTAAAGAACCTTGTAATCACCACAGAAAATAAGAGAAATCTAAATAATCTTTTTCTTTCTAAGTTTGCCATAGATTGCAACATTAAGCTACAACTATTTATCTTAAGTAGTATGTGGCTTGTAAAAGTTTGTTTTATTTTGTTTTTCTGCTCTTTGAACAATGTTTAACTGGCAAATAGCACTAAATCACCCAATATTAGTGGGGAGGGTTTAGGATAAATAAAATGTCAGGTTACATTACATGTTTTTAAATTATGTATGCTACTCATACATTCCATGGAGTAAAAAAATCATTTCTGTTAATTTAAGTTTTTATCTAACCAAGTAAATTTTTAATTTTTTCATTCTAGTTACTTTGATCAGAAATGTACAGTTCTTGTATTTATTAATATATATAAGAAATAAAAAATATTTGTGAAATTTTCATGATTTTAATATTTCTTATAGTCCTTTGATTTCCACCTTATGGATAATTTTAACCGTTGCAAGTAATTTAGATATCATCATCATGATTTGAATACATAATAGTAAATGTTGTACTGATATTGTTTTCCTAAAACCTGGTTGAATCTGTTTGCACTGAATTAAATATCAAGTATCGTAACCCAAAACAAGAATCTTTGCTAGTTTTTAGAGAAAATGTAAAAGTAATAGTTTCTAATAGATAAATAGTTAATTTAGTTCTAGTAGAGGTGAAAATATATTAAGAGAAATTCACAGAGAAATTGTAACCTTTCTTTCATTTTATTACTTTGTGTATGTCATTGAAAGTTTATGACTAAAAAAACTAACTTAACTGTGATACTAAATAAATGGTAGTCAGAAAAGATCTCGTAAAAATCAGCAAACAATATGAAAATATGAAAATTAGTCTTATGAAAAAATAAATAAAATTATTGAGTGATGAGTTTAACAATTAATTGATCAGCAAACTCCATTCTTTATCCAATGCTAGATGAATGCCCTTTAGCTTTTAGTTTAGTATATTATGCATTAAATATTTTCTGCCAGCTTGTTTTGAAAAGGTTAAATAAAATAAATTAAGTGTTTCATTGGATTTGAGATCTCATTTCAATAGATATATTCATATTTTGGGGAATAGTTTAAAAGAAGAATCTGAGATATTAGTTAAAATTTATACTTTTTTTTCTACTAGGAGTTGATAATTTTGTGCCGGGAAATTTGTCTGAAGGAGGCAGTTTTATTATTCATACTTCTTGAACAGTTCTTTTGTGTGATGTGAAAGGTTTCTCGATGGTCTGCTTAAGAAGAAGGAATTTGCTTTTGCAATGTGCAGTCTGTTGAAATAAAGATAAAATGTGGCAAGTACATTTAGAAGAATTTAAGTGAATAATTGAAGGAGTTGTGAAAATAACAAATGTTTCCTCTATAAGAAGACCTGATTTGTTATTTTTTGCAAATTAATTTGTTGGGAAATGAAAGTGTGTATATGAATTTTGAAATTATGCATTTCATTCCAAAGTTTCAACAAATGTTTATTATCTACCACCTCACAAAAATATTTGCACTGTCACACAGTATTGTATTTAGTCACAAGCACTGTAGTATTGCACACAAAATTTCCAACATCACTGGTCTGAATGCTACTGTGACTAAGTAATGGATTTAAGAGTCTTTCAAATTTAACAAAAGAGTAGATTTTCTTCTTGCATAACATTTTAAAAATTAAAAGTTAACTGAATTGAAGTATGAAATTCCCTATAATTGTGTAATTATAAGTACACGGATTCTAAATTTATATGTTAACGAACAGTTCAATCATGTTACTCTTAGGATAAGTTAGACCATAAGATTTTTCACACCTTGAATATAATTTTCATTACACTTAGTGGTAACAGAAAAATAAAAGTAGACTTAATGATGAGCATCTCTTGAAATACGGATATTTCAGTAACAATAAGTTTTATGAAATTGAATACGTACCTAAAATTTGAGTAAATAGAATTAATCATTTTATGCTCACCTCAAGGAGGTTCTCAAGCCTTTGACACTCAAAGAACATCATATTCAGAACATGCCACACTTGTATTAATATATAAAATTGTTTCCAGTAATGATACATGTTTTACAACATGTATTTTTTTATTTGTATTTGTGTCAAGAAAAGTAAAATATTGGGTTTGTAAAATGACAGTGGTTACATTACATTATAGAGCTAAGTGATTAACTCAATTAAAAAGTATAATCTTTCATGATCTATTACACTTATTAGAATCTCATGAAATAATTGATTGGTCAAAATTACGACTAATTTGATTAATATTAGGAAATAATATTTACATTTTTACAGATAAGGGAATATGCCTACTGTTTACATCATTCGTATATACTCTTTTGTACATTTTGTAGTTAAATATAATTTATTAAATGCAATGCTAAGAGTGGTATAAAATATTTAGTTAGCTTTCTTTGATAGTTGAGAGAAATAAAAAAAGGATTGGATAAATATTTTATTTCTTGTTTCTCATGTTTTTCATGGTGTATAACTATAAAAGTAACTAAAGTGTAAAATTGAATCTTTTTAGTTTGAGATAGGGTGCAGAAAATATGAGATAAAATGTTGAATTTTGGGAAAAAAAATGTTTGAAATATACTGAGGAGGTTTTATACAAACAAAATTTACGAATTTTCTGATGGGGAAAAGTATTTTTAATTTCGAAAGGAAAATTACTCAGCAAATGTACTATTAAAAAACTAAATGTATTCATCAACAAGGTTTTGTTTTACTTTTAAAAAAGTTCTTCACTAAAAATATACTTTTTTGTGTGTGAAAAACATACACCATAAGCTGAAAGGCTGATTGTTAAGTTGTGTGAAAATATACGTTCTATATTATTTATCAGAAGAATTAAATCTAAAAAGACTTTAAACAAGTGCAAAGAGGTCACGTAGTTGGCCATATGGACTAAACTTATATTGAGAGAGTTAACTGATGAAGTAGTAGTGTCCTTCAATCCAAAGCTAAAAGTTTATATTTAAAATGTGCTGTATTTTCGATTTTGTATTCCTTTTGTGAAGTAAAAATCCTAAAACAAAGTAACCCATGTGCATCAACAAATAGTATGAAGTTACAATACAAAAAATATATGGATTGAACCAGCCATGTGGATGGTAAAAACTTCAAGTCTTTAAAAGAAAAGTATTCTGTTTTAAGTTGTTTTCATCTTCTTTTTAGGGCAAAATTCTTTAAGGAAATAGCCCATTCGGTGAGGAAGTTCCTGGGTAAAAATACAAAAAGTTATGGTCACTGTACCAGCCAGTTCTGATTGATGTGTGCTTATGCACAGATATACATATACAGGGTATCATTTTAACAATAATACTTAGAATTGTCAATTTTACACTTTAGTAACAATATTGTGTTTATAATAACAGAGAGGAGTAAGCCCAGTTTGACAGTAAAGTTACATAAAGAAATAAAACTTTTACTCTTCTACTTGATCTTGTAATATTAGGCCTGATGAAGTAAAAAATGAATTTGGTTAAACAATGAATTTTCTGTGAATGAATGAATTGTTATTCTATTTTTAATTATTTTCTGATACAGCATGTTACTTCCACTCACATAAATGACTGTTCTTGTTCGGTGCAGCTCTCTCTGTGCAAAATTGTTTTACACATGAATCAAGCCTTAAAGCTCTTATCCATCTGTAATTAACTTATTCCAGTGTGTGTTGCATGTAAATTATCATGCACAATCTTACACCAATAATAGTGTGACAAGTTTTTTTGATGCATGTTTGTTTGATTCTGAACTAATATTTCTGGTTTAAGAGAACTTGTGATGTAATGTTATTTTCTACTGTCTTGAGGTGTTTAATTTCTATACATCTTTCTGTTAATTTTGCTCAACAGGTTTATTATTTATTATACTATTGTGAAATTTCTAACTTATTGAGCTATTCCAAATTTGAATTATTCTATATTTTTACCTGGGTACAGATTTTATTTCGTCACTAAACATTTTTAGTTACTTCTGCCAACGTAGTTGTGTTTGGCTATTGATTTGAATCATAAATACTATATTGTTACTCCAGAAGTAATGTGTACTATCAGCACATTTACAGTCTTCAAGTAGCGATACGTGATGAGAAAATGTTTGGTTTCAACTTCTTTAGTTGATTGATCTATCAATGAGCTGACTTCTATCAGGCCTCATTTTTAGTTTGGAGACCCACTTGTGTTTCACATGCAGTCCCCCGATTTTGGTAATATAAGACATCATGAGGTTTTTGAATAATTTATATTGCCTGTAGTCATTTGTGTTCTATAACAAAAGTTTTGTTAGATTAGGTTAACACTAACTTCTCCCGGTACTGTACAACTTTTTTAGGTGAAGATTTTTATTTTAGAGCTTAGCGATATCCTTTGACCAGCATTCGATTAGGCTTAATAAGTGTCTGTTAGTTTCAGTTTACTTGTGGCTATTCTTCCAGGTTAATCAATAGCAAGATTAATTATTTTGTTTTCATTAATACCTGACATTTACAATCAATATTTATTTCGCTACAGTTTTCTACCATTGATTTTGTTTAATTTATAATTCAAACCTTTTCTTTTGTGTAAGCCCCTGACGTATTGGATCTTCCATAACTGTGCCAATTATTGTTCACTCTCTCTCTATAATGCCTGATCCCAATTCAGGCTGATCATGTATTTTGAACTTTCCTGTACCTTTACTGCAGAACCTTCTTGTGCAAAACAATTCCAACCATTTACTTGGCTTGTCTCAGCCACTTTTTGTTTTAGATATGTTTTACAGTATATTCCCTTTGTCCTGACATTATTTCACAATGTTTGTATGTTTCTTTTGAAAGTGGATACATGCCTAACCCTATAGAAACATTAATTATATTTGCCTTGACTTACCATCAGACAGATTATCTTCTTGATGTCATGCCCTTTTTCCTTAACTTAGTTCTCCAACTTCATACTGTCCAATCTACTCTTGTATATGTAATGTTTAATTTCCACCTTCTTTAGTAGGTGTTCCTATATAGAGAAATTTTGATGGGATATCTTCTCCTTCCCTCCACACTTGAGCACTTGACATTTTCAGTTTTTCCCTTCATATATGGATTATTTACTCTTGGATGAGACACTGCTAATTTATGTTTACCATCCACTGCTAATATGGATTTAAGATAAATCTTTTTTCTCCACAATTCAGATTCTGAGGCTCATTTTATAGATTTACCATTAAGTGGGGAATTTACCATGCTTTATTAAATTCTTTATTTGCACATTGTTTTATTTTAATATGTTTTTCCACATCTCTTTCAACTTCCTGTCATTTACTTATCTTACCTTAAGGTTTCCTCCATTTGTCTTGTATGCAGGATCTGATTGAATTTCAAGATTGATTGATCCTGCCTCAGTCACTTCTTGGGTTAACTCTGTTTTCATGTTTTGTCTTTGATCACATTCCGGTGGGGTATATATGCATGTCTTGGAATATCCATGATACAGATGTTTATTTTCCATTTCTCAGGACACTGTCTTAGATTTTTTCACCAATGGATTACGCCCCAGTTTTGTCTTTTCCTTTTGAATTTGTTTCAGTTCCATCACACTTTCACTGCTTTAACAGAACTTGATCCTGCCATCGGGAATCAGCCATTAATAGACGATTGTGTGGCAGGGGTAACTGGCTGGATTATACAAGCAGCTACTCAGTGTATTCCTAAAACCTCGACAAGTTTTCCACGACATCCTCGTCCGTGATGGAATCCTGCTTGGATTATGTTCACAACTAGCATATCTTCTACCACCAGTTCCAAGGTCATATGGGACAGTGGGCACTACAATTCTGTTCCCCTCTTGATCTGAATCTCTGATGGCCAAGAGGTAGCTGATAGCTGGAGCATCGCTGATACTCCAGGTGAAAGCATTTCCCGGGTATCTAGCACTTCTGCATGTTCCTTCACCTTTTTGGCTACCAAGACTCCGGCAGAGTGTTTACCTCTTTCCTCTCAAACTGACTGTCTCTTTGACTATAATTGTCTCTTTACAACATGGAGGTAAAACGTTTGGTGAGACTTCCATACATATGGGTTAGGTTGCGATTTACCCATGTTTATCAAATTTTTTTCATGGACAGGAGATTCTAAGTTCGTGAGGGTTGGACATTTTCCCCTTCTTTTGTACAAGAACTTGGAGTCCCTCAGGGCTGTGTTTTGAGTGTCACACTTTTCAGTATATAGATAAATGTCATCACTGAACAACTCCCTCTCACTCTTGCGAATGGGCTGTATGTCGACGATTTCCACATTTTGTGTCAGTCGTCGAACATGAGATGTATTGACCGGCAACTATAAACTCCCCTCAATCATGTATTGAAGTGGACTATGGCGAACAGTTTCATTTGTTCTCTCTCTAAAATAATTTACATGCACTTTTGCCACCAACGTGGTATTCACCCTGATCCTGAACTTCATATTGGTGAAGTTTTGCTGCCAGTGGTCCCTTAGACTACGTTTTTGGGGCTTATTTTTGACTGTAAGCTGACCTTTATACCACACTTTAAGCAGCTACGGGTCAAATGCTCAAGATCACTGAACATCCCTCATGGTCTCTTTACTGCCAGCTGGGGAGCAGATCCATGTTCTGTGTTAAAGGTATATTGTGCCCTTATTCGATCAAAACTCGACTATGGATCAATGGTCTATAGCTGTACCAGACTTAAGGCCTTGAAAGATGCCGGACTCAACTCATCACCAAAGACTTTGACTCTGCACTGGGGCTTTCCCACCTCTCCGGTTCAAAGCTTATGCATTGAATCTTATGAACATTCTCTGCTCCTCTCCATTTGCAACTATCTTTACTATATTCTTTGAAACTTCGTTCCTTACCAAAGCATCCCACCTGGGGATGCGTTTTCTTTCCTCAGTAGGCCGTACTTTTTCAGAACAGACGATCTGCCATTGCTCTTTTTGGCCTTTGCATCCAGGTACATTTGGATGAATTGGGTCTGTCCTTGGATAATATTGCAGAATCCACAGGTCAGCCCATGTCACCGTGGCTTATTACAGCCCCCAAATGTGACCTTTCTTTCAGTCATTTGAAAAAGATAGATACTTCAGATGGGAAGTACCGTCTTTTATTTAATGAACATCTTTCAAACAATCATTCTATACAATTTTATTCTGATGGTTCCAAATCAGGAACTTCAGTGGGCTCTGCCATGGTTTGCTGGGGTTCGGTGGTTGCTCGCAGAATCTCCTCTACAGCTTCTGTGTTTACTGCTGAGCTGTACGCCATATCTCTTGCTGTGGATCATATTGTAGCTGTGCAATACTCCAACTGCACAATTTTCATTTACTTGTTTAGTTCTCGACCGACCCTGGTATCGCTACACGTTGGCTCACACCCTGTTCATGCTGATATTCAAAACTGACTGGCCCATTTCTCATTAATTGTTACTTTTATCCAGTTTTTCTGAATATCAGGCCATTTTGATATTTGCGGGAACAAGCTTGCTGACACAGCAGCTATATCTATCTGCTCAGGCACTATCACCACTGTGCCTATTCCAAACATGGACTATGGTCCTGTATTGAAGGCTCGGCTTCGTGCCAGCGGGGCAGTCCACTTGGAGTGAGCAACGCGACAACAAGCTTTTTCAAATAAAACTACATTGGGCTTTGGCCATCCAGCTTCCATAAGATTCGGAAGAAGGATGTTGTTCTAAATAGACTACGCATTGGTCACAGTATTTTAACTCATCGTTTTTTTTAACTGGAACTGTTACACCTGTGTGTAGTTTGTGTAACACTCAAATCACTGTAAGCCACATTTTACTTTCTTGCCATCGTTACGACTCTCAACTACGGCACTATTTTAAACATGTTTTTCCCAGGGTTTATCTGTTACATTGGACGGTGTTATTTATGATAGTGACACTGTCCACCTTGATAAAATTTTTAGTTTTTTAATGGCCATTAATCTTTTTAATCTCATTTAAGTGTTGGATATTTATTCATTACACCTTTTTAATTGTGGTTCCCTTTTCAAAGTTTCAGCCTCTCTAGTTTAATTTGAAATTGAAAAATGGCCAGAGCATTATATAACTCGACACCAGGACTGGGAAGGCCAACGTCAGGTGACTAACGCTGCTGTTTGAACTAACCATTTGTCGTCCTGGTGAGTTGTTATTCCAATTTTGCTGCATGTCTTTTCAACTTTTATTACTTACCCTTTGGTACTGGCCATAATGACACATAACCTTTAACCAGGACTGGAGACCAACTTCAGGTTACTGACGGTGGTTCTGGTACTTGCCTGTTAGTCTTCTTGGCGGGTTATGATCATTACCATTCTGCTACAGAAAGTCCTTTACAACTTTATAGACTGGATGTCAACATTGGTTATATGCAATTTTCTGTTTTAATTGCCGTTTTGTTTTTGCCTTCGTTTACTTTTACAAATTTTACGACATTTACTTTACTTTTATCTCTTTATTGGACATTTGGCTAGTAATCATTATTACGATTTTGCTATGTCTTTTAAATTTTCTATTATTTTACATATTGATAATGGCTTCTCTGACACATAACCTGGAACCACTACTGGAAAGGGCAATTTCAGGTGACTGATGGTGGTTCTTGAACTTACTAGTTCGTCTTCCTGGTGGGTTATGATCATTACCATTTTGTTTGAGAAAGTACTTTACAATTTCTTCAACTCTGTTTCTCTCTTAACATTGGTTTTATGCCTTTTCTGTTTGTCAATGATGTTTTGTTTTACCTTCATTTCCTTTTCTGCATTTTACTACATTTAATTTGTTTTTACCATTTTACCAGACGTTTGGCACAGATAGACTAGCTGCTTTGTGCCATAAAACACTAAATCAATCAACCAATCATTCAATCCTGTGACATTTTTGAATTTCTAGATAGTTACATCATTTGTTTGTTTTCATGTGTCATAGTTCAATTTCCCATCCAACCATTATTCTTTATCTATTGGATGTGGTACTCACTCTTTCCACTCATGTCTGCAACACTTTTCTACACACCCAAAGAGTGTATTTGATACCGAAGTGGTATAGTCTCTCATATATGATTTTATCTAAAGATCTCATTTTTGCTAGTGCCCTGTGAATGGTTTTGAGGAATGCATCTCACTTTCCTTTGCACTGGTCCTTCTTCCTTTTCATTGTGGGATTGTAGCTATATATGTGATTGGAGGTAATTTACTTTATTGTAAGTTATGATTTTCTTGTGCTGAAAATGTGTTTCCAGCAGGTTCGTACTTTCGCTCACACTTCACACCCTTCCAGCTTGCTGAAACAGGTGCTTCTGTTTCATTCCTGAAGAACTGAAGAAGAATAGCTGTTTATGTGAGAGAGTGGAAAGCATTTATTGGAAACATATATTCATTCCAGAAAAGTTATAATTTTTGTTTTATCTGAAATTATTTTCCTAAAAGCTAATGATGTGCAAATTGGTTATTTCATGAAATAAGTTTAGCCACTCTGGCTAGCTAAGAGAATATGACAATTGAGAAATCACAAAACTTGTGTCACTTATCCCTTATAAAGGAAAGTTCACTTTTCTAGACAATTTGGTTTGATTTTGTTACTTTTATGATGTTAATTTTTTTCTGTTTATTCCACGTATTTTTGAATATCACCAGTAAAATAATATGAAACATCAGGTTGCAGTAAATCTCTTGTTGCACCCAAACATTTTTAAGAGATAAAGTAACTTTGCAATATAGGTAACCACTTTATAAGTGATAAAAAAAAATCGAACAGATGAGAGTAGAATTTTTCTTCTAAAGTTAAAATACAACATTAAAGAAAAAGAAATAACATAATACATCCATGAGGGATAGCAAAACTGACCATAAAGTTAGCACTTAAGTGCTTAATAAGATGTTATTATTAAGGTCCTGTGATCTCCATTTTCGAGGTCGGTTGTGTACCTGAGCTATGTATCAGGAAATGGAAAACAAGAATGCTGCCTAACTCATTGAATTGGTTGCTGAAGCCATTCACGCTTGGGCCAGCTGCCTAAACTCAAACCAGTTAGCATCTGTAGGACAGTTTTTTCACAATCTTGATGTCACAGATGATGCACTAAATTAGTTACTTATTGGAGGTGATAATACAATATAAATCTCATAAATTGTGCATTTTTTTTCCAAATTCTTCATAAGTTGCCCATGATTAACACAAAGTTTAGACATATAAGCTTTTAATGCTTTGATTGCTTTTAAGTTTAAAGTGTAATTTTTAATAATAACATATATTATTTTAGAAAAGTATGGCTATCAGTTGTGGGATACTGTATACTTTGTCAATACAGGTATGTATGATCTTGATACAGCAGTTTCTTCCCGAATCAAGCATATTTTAGGTATTGTGAAATAGTTATAGTAAAAATCATTTTTAATGTATCAAAGTTTTTGAACATGAAGCATTCGTCAAAGTTTATGCAAGGGAGTGACAACTGCACCTCTAAGTTGTGGAGGAGGTGATAAACTGATGTTTCTGTGAGACATTTCAAGTTACGGCTGATTAACTTGTACACAAAAATTATTCCATTGCGTAAGGCCTCAGCTGAATTGGATAGTCAATGTAACGTCAGATTTGTTTGCATCCCCTTGTCTTTTGTGAAATGGTGCTCATGTTTGTACATGAACTGGATATACATGTATAATTATTGTGAACATTTAATACTTTAAATAACTATGAAACATTTACAGTTCATTTTCTAGAATTATAACATTATTGCAAGTAGAAGTTTTACAATTATTGGAAAGAAAAAGTATAACTAGCAACTATTTGCTATCTTTGAGAATTAGGGTGAGACCTAAGATACAATGTATAGTTTGACCAATGGTTAAGACTTGGCTTTTGCCAAACACACGATGGTATGTTATGAAAGTGTAGGTACTATTCTCCATTTCTCACTAACAAAAATGAGAAGATGTGGTCTGAAAGTATAGTTTAAGTAAATGTAGACATGAAATGCCAGAATTCAAAATTTTGTTAACTCCATTTTGTTGTAGATTACTTTTTGTTAGGTAATACATTTATTGTCAGGTTTTGCAATTTTATGGGAAAGTACGAGTACTATTAAGTTTACATAAACAGTTATGACTCGGTAAAATGATAATGAGAACAGTTATTCTTTATTCAACTTTTATAACTGTTTACCTCATGTAAATTTGTGTGTTGTGTAATTCTTAATTTTTAATGTTATAATACAGCATGTAGACTCACAACTGTTATCTCTATTAATACATTTAACTGCAGTTGCTCCTGTATTCGTTCTTTGAATTAAAAGCACACAATAATTTTATTTTTTTATCTATGAACATTTTCTACATGTCACTTTGTGTTTATTGACGTTTTAAATTAATAATAATAATAAAAGAGAACAAATTATCATTGATTGAGAACTTTCTCATTTGGACATCACAATAAAATATTTTGTTGGATATATATATTCTTCATTAGTTATATCACATTATGAGTGCATAAAAATGAAAATGAAATGAGAAACTGTTTTATTAATATGTGTTTCTTATTCAGTATTAAATAAATTAAGTAACCATGAACTTGGTCAAAGGGTTTTATGAGTTGGATGAAATTCATAGCTGTCATTTACATATTTGTTTAACACAAGCATAATATTTTATTCTTTTTTTAATACTTCAAAAGTAATGTACATATATGCATGGGATTCCAAAATTTTATTCTCAAACTCTTCTGGCATCCTTTGTGCTACTTTGTTTTTGTTTGTATAACTAGGTTTTTACATTTCATGAATTTGTGAGACCAAGGTATGAAACAGTAAAATCATCATGATTCTTTTCTTCAGCTTTCTTTTTTTTTCCTTTGAAAATTATTATTTTTGTTCAAAGTGCAATGCTTTGACTCATCTCTTCTGTTACCGAAAGGTACAATTTTTCAAGTTCTTGCCATTTCACTTTCTTATATCTGAATTGCATTTACAGCCTTGAGCGAACTGTAATTGTTCTTCTCGCTCACATCAAGGAAGAATGTTGTTTTCAGTTGGTGGTGGGCCTCAAAACGCTTTCAGCTGCCCTATTATCATGTTCCTTTCCAAACTTTATGACATCTAGCTTTGTTTTAGCTTTGACATGGTGTTCCATTTGATATATATTTTTATATTCCTTAAAATAATGACATTTGTGTCACATAAGGCTCGGTATGTCCCCATATTTTTCATAATACAAAGGATGAACCTGCCAGGCCAGTAAACGACCATGATGCACTTCACACCATTAACCTGCTCACCTTCTGACTGAAGATGGCCTAGGAAGGTTGAAACATTGTTCTCTCCTTAACAGTAAGTGTTAATACCCATACCAGCCGTTCTGAGATGCATAAGCTTGTTAATGTTCGCTCTGACATAAAGCCACAGAGATATATACAATAGCATAAGCCCCCTTTCTTGCTCTTTGTTGATGGGTGATGCCTATATGTCTCTCAGCAGCCATCTGTGTACATACTCGTGATACTTTGAACTTGCATTAGAAGCCTGTAGAGATTTTTGTTCTCACAATTACTGTCAGTTTCTAAACTTGCATATTTTTATTGTGTTCTTCATGGATATGAATTTAATATTGTCAGTACAATGTCTCATTTAAGCCTCTGTAACAGAATGCTCTTCTACAGTCATTTACATTACCTATTTTCTTTAGCCTCTAAGAGAAAGAAAACAAGCTCAGGGAAGTGTAATGGTTGATTGAGCCAGTTTGTAGTTATTTATGTACAAATTTCTTTTAAAATCTGGTTAGAGTGATGTAAGCTAACCAGTTATTAAAATAGTTGGCTTAAAGTACACATTTATGCAAACAGTGTTTAATAGGTTGTTGTATAGATTTAGTAATACTTACTTTATCAACAGTAATTGATTACACTTCATAATTTTTTGGAGTTATATGCTTGCTGGATTGTTTGGATCATTTTAAAATATTGAAAAGTATATTGTGATAAATGCAAATAAGATATGGCCCTGTTATTTTGTAAGCAACAACATGTCATGTTGTGTTTACATTTTCATTTCTATTATTCATTTTTCCATATTGATATTATTGTTTCGCAGTTTAAACTAATATTTTGTTATTTATTTAGGGTAACATTTAGAATTTTCTTGAATTAAGTAGACCAATCATATGTTTGTAAATGAGTGCTGGTGACTTCGTGTCTAGACGTGTAGTCTCGTGCAAGAACGGACACGCGCGGATTGCTCTGGAGTTGTATGGAAATTGCAAGATTGTTCGAGAAATAGGCCTACCGGTATAAAAGATGGTGACGCGAGAAGAAGTCAGTCATTAGTTTTATTCGAAGAAAGAAAATAAGTGAGATTCAGACATCAGTTTTATTTCAAAAGAAGAGAGTTAGTTATTTGAGAAAGATTAAGTGTTTGCTGTGAATATTCAACTTGGATTTGTGATTGAAGTTAGATCTACGGAAGCTGTGATTTTATTTCGTCAATCTCTACGATGCATCTGAATTACTGCTTGTGCTGAGAGACGGCGAATTTATTGAACTGTGAACTGTTTCGGAATTTCTTCGTGGGACCAAATTCACACCCTAGACTGGAATTTGAGACTTTCATTTTAATCATTATATTAGATACAGGCCAGTACCATTTTGTATTGTGATTAATTTTGAAGTTTGAAACTAGTATTATTTTGTTTTGTAATTAATTTCAAATGTTATAACTTAATATCTGTCACTGTTAAGATGTGGCCCTCATTTAAATGTATGTTTTGTTATGAAAAACTATCCATCCATGTATATTTTTATGCTTCTCTGTAATCCTAATGTGATAGCTTAATTCATTTAGGTTCAATCGTATTGTTTTATCATGCCTACTTAAAACATATTTTTTTAAATAAGTTGGTAACATACTGATAATCAGAAAATCATCATAAATGGTGTAAAAATATTCAATACTTTAGGAAGAACGTTAGAACTGGCATGCAGTTAATGTTAAGTTTTAATTTAGTCAAATTGACCACATTTTGTACCTTACATATATATTGCAATAGTACAAGCACAGATCACAAGCAAAACTATGTAGCGTAATTTTATTGCAGTTGTAAGCTATAATATACTATCTCATCATTGTTGCTCAGATTTCATGATGTATATTTTCATTAGAATGACTGTATGGTTCAAAGTCACTGAATACAGGATAGATTTTAAAGTGATAGTATGGTAAAATATGATCTTAACTTTTAAACCCTTAGCTGTGTTCTACAAAACTATGATTGTATGATGGTGATCGTTGAATGACAATCTTGTACTGTGATGAGCTGTGTTGTACAACATTGGTACGATGGTCATAATGTAAGTCATGTACAATCACAATACTAAGCATAAAACTTTTGTAAGGAGTAGCCTCTGATAGTACTATGATAAACCATGATAACATTACATGTTTTTTCTTTGTGAAATAATAACTAAGTGTTAATATCTATTAACAAAATAATTTTTGCACAAGTAAGTAAGTATTTTGGCATGTGTAAGTCTCATACTTTTCCACTTTATTTTTTTGTGTTATTGAGCTTGATGTGTGTTTACACACACCCATACATGTATAGATATAAAGTTTAAAATTAATTTATACAAATACAGAATTTAATAAACCATTATTGTCATTTTGAACTTATTGCTAATGATCTGAATGTCAGTAATCAGTTTTAACTTGTTGTTCACACTTCATTTTGCAGAATGTTTGTCAAATGCAGTTAGTTCTATTTTTGCCAGTCTTCATGAGTGTTTCCACCATCACTGGATTTGCAACACTGTTGTTATATACTTGCTCATTACACCAATGTTATGATGTTATGTGGTGAGTGATTCATTGATGAATTAAATGTTTGTAGTTACAGTAAAATTTTACCTTAGGATATAATTCATCTAAAATTTAGTAAATGTAGAAGTAGTGAAGTATAACTTGATCTTGCTAGTTCTTACTTTTATGTCATTTATAGGTATTTTGCATTTATGTTATTACTCACTGTTCTTATTCAGGGTAGTAGGGATCTATAGATCCATTACCTTTATTTTAGTTGTATGGGAAGCAAGTGTGCTCTGAGAAAAGTCACTTTTACCAGTCAGATGACAAATTTTCCACCTGGCCAGTATTTGAGAGATTTTAATTTTGAAGCTGTTGCTGAAGAGGTTTCAAAACACAGGAAAGCAATAGATAAGTGCTACAGAGTGACCCACAATAGTATATTATTGTGTATTTGGCATACATATGATTATGTATTAGTTACTGAATAAAATGTATGAATAGAAATACTTTTCCTGTGAAGAGGGTGTGGGTACAATTTTTGGAAATTGCATGGTGGGTAAGTGTCACATTTTAGAATTTTTTTTTGTAAAAATTAGCATCAATTACTTGATCTATGAGAGATTGAGTCCTCAACATGAGATGCTGGAGTGTAACATCATAGATGAAAAGAAAGTAATCATGCTGTTTTGAAGTAACTGTAGTCGTAAGTATGCATGTTAGAGATTATCATGGAGCTATACTTCATAAAAAGCTCTTATGATTGGTTTGTGTATACATATATATGTTAGGTGCTATTTTTCTGAGATTTTTTATTCTAATCATTATTTTGTCATTAATTCCTTGAAGTTGAAAGTGATCTAGAATGATCTTTGAAGGTGATATGTGTGTAATATATTAAATTTGTCTTTCATGAATTGTGGAAAATGTTTGGGGTTTCAGTGAAATAAGCACGTTTTGGATCCATTAAGGTCAATCTGCAACTTGCTGTGATCCTGTTCATTGAATCTTGTACTCTGTTAGCTGCACATGAAGAATTACAAAATGTACTCTTTCACTAAATAACATATTGTGATGCATGAAGTACCAACAGGAGAGGCTCACATAATCGCTGATAAATACTGTGTAAGTTAATGGGCTCAATACTGCATCAGATTTGGATGGCTGAGATAGTAGGTTGTTGGTGGAAACTTTAGCAATGCAGTTTGAAAGGAAACTTTAAATTAATTAAGTATACCTTTGGTATATTGTAAGTGCATAGGTTGTACTTAATTGAGTTGTGTCAAATGCTTCATTTACATCTAAGGATGCTCGTACTGTTGCATGATTACAGTTGGAAATGTGGTTTTTCCAAGTCTTTTAAGGTGATCTATTTCTCTGCATTTCTTATACATTTTGTATTTCATTGATGATATTGTCCTCCTTTTGTGGTCACATTAGTCATGTAGTGATAATTCTTAAATTGTTTGTGTGTAGGTTAACATGACATTTCTGTGATTGAGTCATGCTGACTGTTGTGATCTTGCAGCATCATGATAGGACCTTTATGGTGTTGATTGTATCTCTTGTACCAGCATGATGTTCCTTGTAGCAATGGTAGTACGTTGATATACTGGAGGCATGTCATGTGCTGGAATTGGTTTATTCACTTGAATGCTTAAGTTTCAGTGAAGTTATTAATTGATACTGAGTGTTTCCTCTTTATGAGGGAATGTAGGGTGTGCATCAGGTGCTGTTTCTTGGATTATCCCATTGGTCGAATGTTTAATGTTTCAAAATTTGATAATTGATTTGTAAATTAAATGCGTAATGATTTTATTTGGGTATTTTTCCCCAAAGAGTTAGAATCTTTAGATAGACTAGAGTTAAATTTTAATTTTAGTCAAATTGATCATATTTCGTTTTCCATATTTAATTTTGGTAAAGGAGCATAGTTTCACAAGCGAACTCTGTGGTAGTATAATCTAAGAGCAGATGTCAAGTACAATATACTATTTCATGATTGTTGCTGTGTAGTGATGGGTTGTAGTTGAGTGTAATTTCATGACAAAGGTCATATGATGCTGAGATTTGTTTATTGACATCGTCATTAAAATGACTATATGAAAATAATCCACGGAATAGAGATATATATGATAAAAAGTATGGAACAACAAAACATAACATTTTAAATAAAAGGTGTAAAAAATACCCTTTAAATACAAATCTGAAAGAAATAGTCGTGGAACAATGAAGAATGTTTTTTTTTGACAAGCCTAACGATAAAGTGATTTTACATTGGTATGAAACAATAGACCGTCAGTGATTATTTATATTTCACTTTATTTAATGGAAAAAAATTTTTCCTTTATAATTATTGCTATAAACATGACAGTAAATCCCGTTATTGCGTTAATAAAATCGAAAAAACCGTTTTGATGACGGGTGGTGCTTGTTTCAAATTATAATTTTAAAATAAGAGACGGTAATCATGAGTTTAAAGTGATCTTTTAAATACGATATTGTAATAGACGATTGACAAGGAAAAATAGAACTAATGCAATCATTTCAATTCCGTGAGAAACAACATGAAATTGTGATACACAATTGAAATGTAGTGGAGACTTGCGAACACTTCCATATCTGTGACAAGATTTTCCGTCTGGGTCAATGTAAATCAACATACATTTTGTTTTGATTGTTATGCAATGTTGCCCATCTTTGAAGTAATAATAAATAGTTATAAAATAGCACGTTTTATATAAGCTTAATTAAACATATATCAAAGTCATCTGATTTATGAAAAAGAAATGAAACTTTGAACTCTATATGTCGCCAATTTTTATTTATAATTTATTTTGTCAACTGCCCTTAAGGTAAACTGAAATTTAAAAAAAACACTCAATTTGGCAGAATATTTTGTGAATATTTAAGATAATGAATTTCAATGGTAGTAAATTCGGAACAGAATTTGAAACAAGAAAACTTTGTTTGTTTTAAATTAAGCACAAAGCTACACAATGGGCTATCTGTGCTCTGCCTACCACGGGTATCGAAACCCGGATTTTAGCGTGCAAGTCCGCAGACATACCGCTGAGCCACTGGGGGGCAAAAGAAAACTAATTACTGCGCATACTAGCGCGCGGTTCTGAAGGAAACAAAAAGTCTGGGCGTAGAAATCTTAGGTGACTGATGGAACCATTCGCACCACGAAAGACATGCCACGTGACAGCTAAAAGAGCGAGAGACAGGGAATCGTCATATGACACCGAGAAGTCGCTGGGTTTAACTTTAGTCGCTTAAATCTACATGATTAGATTTTTGATATTAGAAGAACACGTAGATCATGAAGGATCTCTACTGGAACAGTGGCATCTGGGGTCCCATAACCCGTATTTTGATACCCGTTGTGGATAGAGCTCAGCTAACCCCAATGTAGCTTTTTGCTCAGTTTCAAACAACCAAGCAAGATTTAAGGAAGTGTTGAGAGAAACAAATAAAAATCTGTATAACCTGTATGAGTGGATTCAGATATTGCTGAATCGTTTACTTATGCTGAAGAACAAAATTTAAAACGTAAAGAAGTTTAATAAATCAATTATAAGAGTTAGCTGTTTTTTTAAAAAAAACATCCTACTAAATAAAAATATAAGTGATAAGAGTTTTACTAATACCACATATTGATGCAGGGGGTATCTTCGGAACCCCATATTTTTGTTATGATATCTTAGTAATATAATTTAACAAGTGTTTTTTTTGTTTTTCGCACAAAGCTACTCGAGAGCTATCTGTGCGAGCCGTCCCTAATTTAGCAATGTAAGACAAGTGGGAAGGCAACTAGTCATCACCACCCACCGCCAACTCTTGGGCTATTCTTTTACCAACGAATAGTGGGATTGACCGTCACATTATAATCCCCCATGGCTGAAAGAGCGAGCATGTTTGGCGCGACGGGTAATTGAACCCGCGACCCTCAGATTACGAGTCGCACTCCTTAACACGTTTTGCCATGCCGGGCCAGTGATATAAAAAAAGTGTAACTTAATCGTATTTGCATGTTGGAAGTTTTATTGTCGGTATTTCTGTTATACTTTGCCAACATGATTTTCTGTCATACTTAGCCAACATGATATTCTGACCTTATCTCTGGTAGCTGTGTGTCACACTTTCTCCATTTATTTATTGAGTGAAGAAAATTATCGAGGCTCGACATTGTATAATCTTCAATACCATTATTAAGTTGAATATAATAATACTAAGTTAATTTGCTACAGTGATGTGATTACGTGCTGATTATAGAAACTAGTAAAAACATGTACTCCTCACGTATGTAAGCCAAGTGTTAAGCTTACGTGTTGGAGTTTTCAAAAAGACTAATTTTGACTTTATCTATTTTGTATTAAACTTTACAGGAAAGGTACCGCATATAATGTTATCCCAAACGATAGAGAAATAACCCTAATATTGTATTTTCATATTTGAACAGTACCTTATACAAATCTATACCAAAAAGGAAGATCGAAACTCACAAGGTTCGGCCACAACCGACCTTCCTTGTAGAACTGCAAAAAAGAGAGACGGATACAAGTCATCACGTTACATTGACAATCTTAAATGATTACCTTGATTGAAGCCGGATGTGTTGACAATGCTCATTATCATATTGTCGGCTAAATGCCAGAATATCCAAAACAATGGTAATAACACATCACAAAACACCAACACTAGCGTGAAAAGGGGTAATGAAAGAAATATCATGCTCAGGCGGATACCACCAGTTTAAATGGTTTCTTACTGTATGATAAGAAACATGTTTGCAACGTATTCAGTAATTTTACTATGTTAAATGACGGTGCTCTATTCTATAAACGTGCTAAGTTAAACTGAATGTAGAATGCTATATTTGTTGGTTTTTCTGCGAAGTACACCACGTTAGACTGAGATCGCCTGTACAGAACGTTTACCACAATGCACAACGCCCTTTTTTTCGCTTGCTCTGGTGATTGGCTTCTTTGTGTCACGTTCTAAGTTAATAAATACTGATTATTCTACCTGAATAAAAGAATAAGTGTACCATAAAATGAAGGAATAAATAACTTGATGAACGTTTTACACAGTTGAAGGAATTTAAACTTCTGCACGATAATATAACTAATTAGGTTATTATGTAATCGTGAAGTTTAATACCTCTCATACACGGCCGGATTTGATGAAATGTCAATATATACTCTTCCGATAAAGAAACACAAAAGGGATGTTTATTTTATTTTAAAGAGAAATATATGTCATAACGTTTCGAGCTCAGAGTATGTAATGTTACACGTGTTAAGGCACTGATTGTCAGACCAAAATAACAATAAAAGTTGTGCGCTTTGAAAACAGAGGAAAACAGAGGATATTTCGCCAAAACGCATGCGTGTCCAATGAATTTGACAGATCCGCATGTTTTACAAGTGCAACATGTGTAAAATCCCTATAAAAGTGACAGGTTCTCGGTTTCCATAGCTCAGCGTTAAGCCACCGACACGCCAAGATTGACAGGAGCACATTGGGTGAGGCCATTGGTCGCTTGGAAGCAGGCGAATCTCGATCAGATGTTGCCAGAGCTGTGAATTTTCACCCAACACCATCACAAGGCTATGGAATCGTCACCAACAACGTGGATCAACTCGTGACCGTCCACGATTGGCAGACCTCGTGTGACCAAGCTCGCACAAGATAGCTACATCCGTTTACGTCACCTTCGGGATAGGACCACCACTGTGATGTCTACTGCTTCAACCATACCAGGGCTGCGCAGGATTTCCGATCAGACCGTACGCAACCGTCTACGAGATGCAGGAGTCCGACCTCGATGTTCAGTCAGAGGCGTCATCCTCACCCAGCAACATCGGCAAGCACAGCTGCAGTGGACACGGGCACATCGGGTATGGCCTCATCGACGATGGAAGCGTGTTTGGTTCAGCGATGAATCACGTTTTATGCTTCGTAGGCAGGATGGAAGGACCAGTGTTTACCGTCGCCGAGGTGAACGTTTTGCAGTAAACTTTGTGCAGGATGTTGACAGATTTGGTGGTG
This sequence comes from Carcinoscorpius rotundicauda, assembly GCA_011833715.1. NCBI lineage: Eukaryota > Metazoa > Arthropoda > Merostomata > Xiphosura > Limulidae > Carcinoscorpius > Carcinoscorpius rotundicauda. The sequence goes on along the minus strand of VWRL01001677.1, from coordinate 2,626 downwards.
GCAGCGTCATAATGTGGGCTGCCATCGCCTACGATGCCAGAACAGACCTTTTGCACATTCGAGAGAATCTTACGGCTCAACGATACGTCGACGAGATTCTTAGGCCCATGTGCAACCCATCATGGTGAATGTCAACTACGTTTTTCAACATGACAACGCCCGTCCTCACACACCCTGACTCACCACTGTCTTCTTGAGACACCACAACATCAACGTTCTTCCCTGGCCCTCCAGATCACCAGATTTAAACCACATCGAACATCTTTGGGACGAGTTGGACCGACGACTGCGACGACGAAACCTCAACCGCAGACTCTACCTCAGCTTGAAGCAGCTTTGCAGGCTGAGTGGACAGTCATTTCACAGGATGTGATTCGTCATCTCATCGCTTCCATGGGCAGGAGATGCCAAGCAGTTATTGTCGATGAGTGACGTTAATCTTCAACCAGTGAGCGTTGTTGTTGTTGTTTTGAATTAAGCACAAAGCTACACAATGGGCTATCTGTGCTCTGCCCACCACGGGTATCGAAACCCGGATTTTAGCGTGTAAGTCCGCAGACATACCGCTGAGCCACTGGGGGCACCAGTGAGCGTGGACTTCGCATTTGCAGACTTTGGATGCTCAGGAGTGAATATGCAAATTTTCACACGTCATACAGAACTACCCAAATAAACTTGTTGACAGTTTGTCTCAAATTTTGCCTTTTGCGTTTCTTTTTTGAAGAGTATATATACGTTGTGAGATTTTGTCTTCATGTTTACACTGACAAATTATTGTGTAAAAGTTTTTCTTTAATTTGCTTCAATAGTCTTTTAATGCCTTATTAAAATTCTAAGGAAATAATAGCTAAATTATAAGTAAAATAAAGCTCGTAAAATTACGCCATCAGATATTGGATTAGTGTAATTTATACGTCTCTCTTCTTGTGCCTGTCTATTTTTGGAATTTTGCACAAAGCTAGTCGAGGGCTATCTGTGCTAGCCCTCCCTAATTTTGTAGTGTAAGACTAGAGGAAAGGCAGCTAGTCATCACCACCCACCGCCAATTCTTGGGCTACTCTTTTATCAACGGATAGTGGAATCGAGCATCACATTATATCGCACTCGGCTTAAAGGGCGATTATGTTTGGCGCGACGGGGAATCGAACTAATTTATAAACAGTTCATGGGTTTCTTGATAAACTAAAAACAAAAACGGACGAGTTGTGGATTAGTTGTGTAATGCAAAATACTGGATGACGTTTTCGTGTTAAATTATTGGTATGGCCCTTCACTAGTATAGTTTTCTTTAGTTCATTTATGGGTCACAATGCTGTATTTTTATGATCTCGTCATCCGATTCAGTATATATAGGTCATTCCAATGGCGTTGTTTTAATGACAGCTGAGTTTGACATGATTACTGTAACTGTGTTGTTTTGGGTGGCTTCTGTTCAATATGTCTCTTTTTGTCGGCTTCTTCTCTAAAATATTCAGGTGCAATTATTGAACACTTTTAAGAAGTTCTTCCTTCATCCTCACTAATATTTTATACATCTGGGTGTTTTCTTCAACATCTATACCACTTGTGCTCTACCTTTTCCTCTCAGACTTTATTCTATGGCACTGGCTTTTCTGACTGTCCTTTCTGTTCCCTTCCTTCTTTCTGGCAACATTCTATAGTCTTTGTGGTGTGTTCATTTCTGATACCTTTTAATTCTTTTGGCAAGGCTTTTTAGCCTGTTGATATTGGTTTCCTCATTTTCTCCAGCTACAGGTGGTCCCTTCCAATCCTCTTTTCATCTGTCCCAACCTGCTACATAAATCCAGTCAGTGGTGCTCCATTTTTTGTGAAGTCTGTGACTAGATTTTCCAGTTACTTTTGCAGAGTAACTTCACATTTAGCCTGTTCTATTTTGCCATTCTTTATCCATTCATATTCATAAATGGAGGATATTTTCTCCTGAGCACTGACTTGAGGCTACTGGGCTTTTCATCCGACAATTGTTTCCATCTCAGAGTGTCTCCTATGTCTGTTTCAGAGGGCTTCTCCAATCTTCTTGATGTTGAGTGTTGGGTACCATCATCCCATACCTTCACTTTTAACTGTCTCTGCATGGTCTTCCCTTCCTCTGTTCTTTCTATGCTCATTCATTCCTTTTTTCTCCATCGACCACCAAGGCATCCATTGCTCCCAGTCTGAGATATTATCATGGGTCTTCCTGCCCTCACATTATATTCATTTGCACTTCTGTTGTCTGTTTGTATGTTTCTTGTTTCACCTCTATTTGATGGCATATTTCTTTCTCCTCCCATCTTGTGGTTATTGTAGGTCGGATAATTTTGTCCACAAGTTTATTATGTCCTATTACCATTTCTTATTCCTTTTCCAGATCATACTTTCTTTTCTGCAGCCTCTGTGGCTCATGATGTTCAGGTGTCCTTTATCCTGTTTGCCTGTTCTTAGTTTTTCATTTTTGCCCTCCTCCTGAACTGGGTGGACTCCTCTGTCTTTCCAGTACCCTCCATTATGTTACTTGCTTGGCTTGCTTTCTGACTCTTCATTCCCAGCTGTTTCACCCTTTGCAACCTTTCTGTTCTCATGATTTTTTTCAAGTTAGCCTAACCACTTGGGTGCCTCTCCTCAA
>VWRL01001676.1:0-25003 GCA_011833715.1 Carcinoscorpius rotundicauda | reverse complement strand
TCTATTTGGTATGGTTGGTATGTTTAAATATTTATGTATGAATTTGAATGATGCTTCTCTGGAAACTCTATATGCTGTTGTGAGAAGTCTGTTTTGAATTGTTTGCAACTTTGTTTTAATTGTTTTGTCACTTACTATACTGGAGCTGCATAGTCATTTACTGATCTAATGCATGTTTTGTACATTTTTCTGTTATTGTCTGTTGATGCTCTAATATTCTTGTGAATGAGACTCCGAGCACAGTTGGTTCTTCGCCAGACTTTAATTTCATTTACATGGTTAGTTTTGTGTCATAGGCTAGACTTAGAAATTTTGCCAATGTGGAAGGCAGAAGTAGTGTTCCATTCACATATACTTCAGGCTGAAGTATTTTCTTGTATCTTGTCAACTATGTAAAGACGACAAGTTGTGTTTTTGCTGTATTTATTTTTATTTTGTATTTCAGACAATATTCGTTTGTTCAGTTTTGTTATTGTTGTATGTTTATGGCTGCTATTGTTGGTGCTGTGACACTTTTCACTACTGCCACATCATCAGCAAACTATGAGGAGAATCCATGTTTAGGATCCTTCAATGGTAAATTGTTTACATACATGATGAAGAGTGTAGGGCTGACCACCCCTCCCTGAGGGACACCAGCTTCTGGAGTAAAGTGCTCAGAAAAGGTTCCCTCTACATTTACTCCACATTTTCTATTTTTAAAAAAGTTAGATAACAAGCAAATAATTCTACACGGTAGTCACATTTCCTTCACTTGTAACTGTAGACCATTGTGCCATACAGTATCAAATGCTTTCTCAATGCCAAAAAAGCAGGAGACAGTGCATTGGTTTTGTTAAAGCTGTCAACTATCTCTTCAGTGAGTCTAAGTGGTCAGTTGTTGTCTAAATTTTCTGAATCCGTTTTGTTCTTCTGGTAACTTTCATGTTATCTCCAAGAATGTGGAGAGTCTGTTACTGACTATACTCTCAAGAATTTTGCCTTCACAGCTGATCAGGCTGATTGGTTGGTAGCTATTACGTTTGTCTGCTGGCTTTCATACCTTATGGAACATTAGTATATTAACATGCTTCCAAGAAATTGGTATGTGTTCTGAGGATAGTGATAAGTTAAAAAGTGCTTTTTGGTGATCAAACAATTTCGGAGTGCCCTTTTTTGGGAGGATGGCTTGTATCTCATCTTCACCCAGAGATTTGTTTTTGTGTTTTTTATTGTTTCAAGAAGTTCATGTATGAATATTTCTTTCGTCAGGATCATGTCTTCATAGTTTATGATGTGTCTAGTATTTGCCTCAGATATACTTTTGAGAAAAATTGGTTCAAATTGTTCTTTGTTGTTTAGTATATAATTTGTGACTTTGTTGTAAAAATAAGCATTTATATCCAGATCTGTGTGTATTTTATATGTATTCTGTGGTTGGTTCACTTAATTTTGTTTGTTTTAAATTTCACACAAAGCAACACGTGGACCCGCTGTGCCAGCCGTTTCTAATTTAGCAGTGTAAGACTAGAGGAATGGCAGCTAGTCATCACCATCCACCACCAACTCTTGGGGTACGCTTTTACCAATGAATGTGGGATTGACCGTTACATTATAACAAACCTGCGACTAAAAGATCGAGCGTGTTTGGTGTGATGGGGAATCAAACTCGTGATCCTTAGATTACGAGTCGAGTGCCTTAAACACCTGGCTATTTACAAAAAAGAAAGAAAAAGAATACTGAACAAAATTTGTGTAGATATTATAATGTACATCAATTACTTGATAAGGAAGTGACTGAAAACAGAAAGGAAAAGAAAACCTCTAGAAGACTGTTAAACCTTCTCTAGTGTGAAAACATTTAACACTTTGCTAAACTAGTTTAAACACCTGGCCATGTTGGGATCTGTTCACTCTCTCTTCTGTAAAAGATGACAAACTCAAGATTTCATAAATAATTTTAATATTTTTGGAATATCTTCTTTCAAAAATTTCCAGTCACTTTAAGTTTTTCTCTTCTTGTGAAAATGTGTTGTTCTTTCAGGAAAGCAACAACAAAAAATCCTCTATGTCTAACAATGGGAAATTGAACACTCGATTTTAGGATTGAAATCCTTACTTATCATTAATTATGAATGTATTTTGAGTTGAAACCTGTTGTGACTTACAATACCACATTTATATTTTAGGCTCATTACAAATTATTCACTACTTTTCTTCAACTACAAATGTAGTTGATAGTTTATCTTGCTCTGCAACTATTTAATAAAAAGTAGTTTATTGACTTCTAGAAGTCTGGTATAATAATATTAATGTCATATCAGTTCAAAACAACCCACCCTCGTTGCACAGTGATATGTCGGTAGACTTCAAGTGTTAGAAATTGAGTCTCGATATCCGTTATCCATGATGGACAGAGCACAGATAGCTCATTGTTTAGTTTTATGTTTATTTTGTAGAGTCATTAACTTTTGAAGTGGAGTCGTGCTTATCCTATTTACTTGTACAGATACTTAGCATACGTGTGATGTAAAATTTGAGGACTTAATTTATTAATTATAATTCATCAACATGTACTGGTCCCCTGGTAGAACTGGTATCAACAAAAACAAAAGTATGAGAAGAGCAATTCTCTTCCAAAGCAAACAACTTGGAAAAGTATGAAAAGCATGAAAAGTATTGGAAAACTAAAACTCCTGAAATGGTGTGGAATATGACAGACTAAAATAAAAAGTGTCAAAAACAAAAAAAAACAGAGTGGGCAAATGTCTTCTCATTGATTACATTCTTACTTACAAACATTGTTTTACTGAAAAGAAGAAGAAATCACTGGCCAAACCCATAAATCTAATTTCATGAGAATTAAAGTCTGCACATAACATTGAACTAAAATCCTGGGAAATCTTACCAGTACAATGTTCAGTTATAATGGGAATTTCTATAGTCAATACACTGATCATATATTACTGATAGTCAATACACTGATCATATATTACTGATAGTCAATACACTGATCATATATATTACTGATTGTCAATACACTGATCATATATTACTGATAGTCAATACACTGATCATATATTACTGATAGTCAATACACTGATCATATATATTACTGATTGTCAATACACTGATCATATATTACTGATAGTCAATACACTGATCATATATTACTGATAGTCAATACACTGATCATATATTACTGATTGTCAATACACTGATCATATATTACTGATAGTCAATACACTGATCATATATTACTGATTGTCAATACACTGATCATATATTACTGATAGTCAATACACTGATCATATATTACTGCAGCAGTAATTTGGTTTATCAACATATTAGATACCCAGAGCTCTCATGATTGTGAACAAATGTTCTTAATGTAAGGCTGAGGGAAAAAGAGGTAAAATACCAAAGACAGGAATTTTGTTTCTTTTCTTGCTGTGGTTTTATTTCTCAAAATATTTTGACTATTTGAAAGCTGCAGGAATATTCTTCTATGACATCATATGTTTATTCTGGTTTATCAAGTGCAGTATGTAATATTTAATTGATTGAAATCCAAATTATTTATCAGATAAAAATTCATCTTGACCAAAAATTATATCATTTAAACTTTTTATATTTGAAAAGAAAGATATAAACCCTTAACAGAACTAGATTTAGCTTCATTAATTTTCTCAAATGTACAGCTGAAGATTGCCGTTTAAACTCTTAAAATGCTTCAGTAGTTTAACACTAATAATACAAACACAGAAAACCGTACAGTTGATTTGAAAGACTTCACGTGTTTAGCAGATAAAAAAATAAACTACATTACCTTCATCTCTCAAGACCACGTAAATACTCTTCTTTTCACTTATAAAAAACACACAATGGAGATTTAGGATCAGTTCCTGAAATTAAATAGTTGTATCACCTTTTTGCAAGAGATGAATGTAACTGAACTGTAGCCATGTTGAGAGTAACAAGATAAAATACTTCAATTTTGTGGTGTGTGATTTACATAAAGCCGACTTTGAACACTTGTTTTCATTCACCCTAAGAATATCAGTGACCTAACTTTTGAAAAACAATGAAAAAAATTATGAAAGCTAATTTAATATTAAAGACAGCTGTGTACAGAATAAGAATTCATGCTTTCAGTTAATACTGTACACAATACTTGCACCACACACTTGTTACACAAGTTTTCATTTTTTTAAAGTTATAAAAATAGATAAAATGTACCAACATGCATTTTTAAAATGTATAAAAATAACATTCAATAAAGCTACAGTAATATAATAACATGCTTTTTGTTTTGAATGAGTTTTAGCTATGTAAATAATGTCATTGTACTTATAAAGCCAATTATTGTTGGTTAGTCACAATTATCTTCCTAATTTATGTCTCTCTAAGTGTTATAACTGCAGAACTCATATGCAATAAAACTGTATTTCTTTCCAACCACTCCTAAAGGAAATATTTACCTCTCACTGATAAAGAATAAATATTTATTATTACAAGTTGCACATAAGTAAAATTTTAGTGCCAGACCTAAAAAAAAATACTAAAAATAAATATTTAGAACCTTAAATGGGTGACATTGTGAACCTGATGTTCCACACTTTAGAAATTATTTTAAATATGAAAACGCTAAAAAATTCCTTACTTATGTCAGGATTTCAAAGTCAGGGAAATGTATCTCTAAAAGTAGAAAGCAAAGAGGTTCCATCTTTAAACACATTTAAGACTACATGTCAAGAGCAATATTAATATGGTAGAATACATCATGATGTATTTCAGTTTCTATATAACACATAAGGTATAAAAACCATAATAATTCTGAAAAGTATTTTAACTTTTTCTTGAATAACTCAGTCTGAAAGATTCGACTTAAGTTATTATTTGCTATTTCTAAGAAATAAAATCTTAAAAACCTTTATGACCTACTTAGACAGCCAGATCATTAACGTATCTAAAGATAATCTGTATTAAAAACACTTCATGTAGTAATTCTTAAGTCTTGAGTTAACTATAAAATCCTATGTTTTTTAGTACTATGAAACCTCACATTGACATATTCTCCTGCTCATTTTACACCACTTGATTTTTTCATAAAATTAATTCATTACTTTGCATGAAACTAACTGATGTAATCAATTCTCAGAGGAATACAATTGTATTTCATTCTGATCAAGAAATTTTAAAATTTAACCATGAATCTTGCAACAATAAGTTATTTTACGGTCTGACCTAAAGCTGACCAATGTATATCTAAATCAGATAGTCAAAGTGAGAAAAAAATAGTGCCACCATCAATATAGATACCTATTTATTTTAGTTTCTGGTCAAACACATTAAAATTACAATTGATTGATATAAATAAATCAACTTTTTTTAGACTGTTTGCAAATTTTTAACACTGCTTCCACAAGCCAGACACCCAGGATTTGTGCTGAATGACTGCCCTAAATGAATAACATCCTACTAAAATGAGCTAAAACTCACTTTTAAGTTTTCAGGTTGAACAAAAATCTTCCACAAAGTTTTATGAAAAAAATATGCAGGTTTAGTTATGCTATTGCAAGTTTTTGATTCCCATAGCACACAGTGGTAAACTTGGAACATGTTTATGTTGTGTTATTGACTATTTGCTTTCATTCTTGCTTTTAGTTTTCAGAGTAGATATAAAATCCATGACCTTCATATCAGTGGGACAGTTCTCATCTAGCTATTTCAAAAAATTGTTCTTCAATCTATCTTTCATTTCTTTAAGCATCATTGACTAGCATATCAGTGCAAGTATAACTTTCTCTGGCAAAACTTGTTGCATATTATTGGCATGTTACAATAGTTTTGTATCATCAGATTTAATTGTATTTCCAGTCATGTTCATAATATCAACTGGATCTCCTGGAAGTAACATAGTACTAAGAATTCTTAATTCTGCCATGCAGAATGCAAGCAATCAACTGCTCTTTTCAAGACCACTGAAACTTGATGCTTTTCATAGAGCGTCTTGATTTGGAAAGTTTAATGTTGTTGTGGATTCAATACCAAATTGAATCGGCATTGCTCCTGTGCCATGTTGAAATACCACAACAATGTCTTGCTTTTACTCTTCAGTTCTTGGATTATCTGCATCATTCATTCAGTGTTACAAATTCCATGGGATCCTCAGAAGTACTACTAGGAATTTCATCTTCATCACTCTCCAGTGGAATAGATGAATCAGTCCTTCCTTTTCTCTTTCTTCATATTTATAATTTACCTTGCAGCTCTTTCACACCTGCTTTTTATGCCATTTTGACCTCTAAGTCTGAACCATTACATCTACACTGTCACTTTGAACTTACAAGCCACTTTCTTCTTTTCCTGTTTTAATGTTACTTTATCAATAGAGGATCAATACACTTAATCACTGAATGTTGTAACATGTTGATATCTGTTTTGTGGCCAGCTTTAGATCCAGTTTTAATAAACTGTGTGACAGTTGTCTGTTTTTTGGCTAATGAGATTTTGGTAAAGGTATCAGCCAATAAACAAAATATCCAGATTGACAGCAAAGTACAATTATCTGCCCATATTGCAGTGGTTTCAATTTACATAATTCAGAATTTCAATGCCTATGTATGCAACAATAAAATTGTTTTACTTTGATATATTTCATTCTTCTGATCAACATTCTTTCCTGGTTCGTTTGGTTTTATTCTTTAGAGACATTACTTCACTAAATTAAAACTATAAAAATTGTCAGTTTCCTGCGTTGTTAGCTATCCATATGTGTTATCAAGCGACCACTACACTTTCGAACAAAGAATACAACGGAATCTGCAAGAAAGTTCGGTCTGGCATGGCCGAGTGCGTAAGGCGTGCGACTCGTAATCCGAGGGTCGCGGGTTCGCGCCGAGTCGCGCTAAACATGCTCGCTCTCCCAGCCGTGGGGGTGTATAATGTGACGGTCAATCCCACTATTCGTTGGTAAAAGAGTAGCCCAAGAGTTGGCGGTGGGTGGTGATGACTAGCTGCCTTCCCTCTAGTCTTACACTGCTAAATTAGGGACGGCTAGCAAAGATAGCCCTCGAAATTCCAAAACAAACAAACAAAAGCAAGAAAGTTCTCGTCTTATTAAGAAAATTAAAAAGCATACGTATGTTTGTATTCTTATCACTGTTAGTAGAACAGAATATTTTGAAATATTAGTAGTAGTATTCGGTTAAAAGGTTAGAAATAGGACGTGACTGATATCATAATAGTTGTTTCCAGATCCTGAGATAAGTAATTAATATGATTTTAGTCTATAATTTTTGATAATGCATTAGTTCTGGAACTAGCGCCCATACCCACGAAATGTGTAAAGCTAAAATTCAATGTCGGATGGTGATCAAACTCAAAACTGGTAGTAGAGGTAGTTGTAAATTAATTATAGCAAATACAAATTATAAATTAAAGTTTTTCAAAGTGTGTATGAGATTGGGATAAATGGCTCATTTATTACCTGAGTTCACAATATTTTGTAACAAAATAACTTGTAAGTTACTCAAAATTTCGAACAGAAAGACTTGCATTTTCAAAGCAGTATTTTTTAGTTTTAGATTATAACATAGTTCAGTAACAAAATTTTCAAATATTTGTTGGACATCAGTTTGTTTGTTTAGAATTAAGCACAAAGCTGCACAATGGGCTATCTGTGCTCTGTCCACCATGGGTATCAAAACCCAGATTTTATTGGTGTGAGTCTGCAGACATACGGTTGTGCCATTAGGGGCTTGGACATCAGTATGAGCACTTTTCTAACATCTAAATTGTATTTTATTAGGTGTCAGTTAAGTCCTTAGATGTTATCTAAGAGTATTAATAATAGACATAATACATTTAGCAGATTAAGTAAAAAATATTTATTCTTAAAGCTTTTGTCTTTGATTGATAATATAGTACCAAAGAAACTGCTGTTGAGGTATATAACACAACTCATTAAGGATATTCATTTGAAGCATTCTTGGAAATTTTATACACATACATTTATATTCTTGTGGGATCACTGGCCATTAATAGGAAGCAAAAGGGTCTAATATTACAGAAGATGAAAACATTTTTTAAATTGTTCAGTTACTTATTTCGCTTATGCTTGTGATTTTTTTTGATAAAATACAAATAATTTTCACAATAAAATATTATTACCCAAATTTTAAATATCTGCACATTTTATAGAAATGTAATATAAAAACATTTTCACCATTTCAGTGTTAATCTGATAAAAAATATGTATATACTGAATATACTTTCTATGTATATATACAGTCATAGAGTATAGCAGTTTATAAAATATTTTTTAAAAATATTTTAAGTATAATATTTTTATCGTTTGTGTTATCTTTGATTATACAAGATAACAGGTACACTCTCACATAATTTTGAAAGGTATTTTTTTAAACATTTAATTATTTTCCTATTGTAAATAATATGATATAATGATGGATTTTTAATGAATCTTTGTATGCATTAGAGCCTTTTTAACAATAAAATATTGTTTTCACTGCATAATAATCCTGTCTTACAAGTAAATATCAGTTATTTTCTTTGAAATAAAACATCTGTTTTCAGTTGCCTAACTTTGAACTTCATACAACTTTTGAACCACTTACTTAATCAAATGAAATTCTGGTTCTTATTCCATAGTATCAACCATTATTTGTATCTTGATGAAATTATTGCAAATATTAACAACAAAGGCACCATATATAAATATGTTTGGAATCCCATTAGAAAATAAAGGCAGTGTAAAGGTTTAACATTATTTAAGTATGATTATTTACACACATTGAAAAACCTTCAGTAGCCTAATGTTTTTTACTGAGGTGAAAAAAAGCTAAAAGAATTAGGTATCTTTTTTTTAGAGGATATATAATTTGAAAACAAGAAGACTATTTTAACCTTGATATAAGATTTTGATGTGGGCTACTATTGCATTTAATAGCTTATTAGTCTCGCTGGCACACAACAACTATAGTAGTGTAGTTGAAATACTAGTTTGTTAAAACAACAGTTTTTATGATATGAAGTTTGTGAATACTAACTTAGAAAAGGCATTCACTTCATAACAGCTGTTATACAAGTGTTCATTGTCTGTTCCCTAGTAGGACAGAGGTAAGTCTTTGAATTTATAATGCTAAAATCAGGGTTTTGATTCCCCTTGGTGGACACAGCAGATAGCCCATTGTTGCTTTGCTATAACAAAACAAACAGATTCTGTCTGATATGTTTAGAATATTATCTACCATCCACTCACCATATTGTTTGACTGAAATTATATATGAATGAAATCATTAGATCATTAATGCATGTAATAAACCTTTGAAGTCCAAAGTACATGTAGTTTTCATTTTAATTAATGTATTCAGAAGGAGATTTTAAGTTTCTAGCTTGTTATACTATATTCTTAAAGTTTATTTGCAATTTTTCTCTATTTTGTTTCACACAACTATTTAAAAGTTATCATATTTTATCTGAATATCTCACCTTTATGATTGAACCTTTTTTTATTTATTACTCATAAAAATAATAACATTTGGTCAATCTATAATCTCTTAAAGCTGAAAAAAAATTAAATCTGAGACAGCTCATATCCTTATGTTTTCATTATCAACTTTGAGGGTTATTTTTAGGAGTCACAGGACGATGGAAAAATTCGACATGTATAAAAAAATTGCTAATGTGTTCATGGGCTATGTAGCAGTGGTAGTGGATTTATCAAGTGGAAGCTCTCTCCATAGAGAGTCATTATGTGGGTTTTCTGTACATTAAAACACAGCTGGCCACAGTACAATGTTTTATCTCATTAGACAGTACTTAGTGTACAAACAGTACTGGTATGTTTTGTTTTTTTTCTGGTCACAATCAGTTATGTTTTTTGAGTGCTTGTGATACCTGCTTTATTAAATAGTGGGGTTTAATTACATTGCTTTCCTGATTATGTGGTGAATTTCATTTCCTGAAGATAGGTAATTATAACCTTCCTTATCTGGTAAAACATAACAGAAGTGATCATGTTGTATATTTTGTTTTTCAGTGAGGAATGAGTTTTGTGCATTATGTAATCACAGTGTTTGACTTTTGTCCTGTTGAGATGTAAATCCAGTGGTTTGGTATCATGAAAATTCTAGTCAAAAATAATAATATCTAGATATTTTCAAACATTTGTTAACTTTTCATAAGTCTATGCAATCGCTGTCTTCAGCAATTTTTACTTGTGAAAAAATTGAAAGGAACTCAGCATTGACAGATTTTATGCCCCTGTAAACGTGTTTCTTGTGCATAACATCAGGGTCATAAAAGCAAGAACTTGTTTACCCTTTTTAATATTACTAAAATATTAGGGTATAAACATTTTATCACATTTTAGGTTTTGTAATTAAAACTTTTAATTACTTTTCCATTATTTACAATTTGTTACCCTCTTATAAGTTACAAAAAAACAATGTGCTTATTACCTTTGAAGGAGTTTCAAAATGACAGGGTTTATAATTTTGTTGTTTTCTGACAATAATTATATTTACTCAGGCTGCAAGCTAAGAAGTGATGCATTAAATTAATTTTGATTCTCCTTTATTATGTTTATAAAGAATACTTGATTATAAGTTCCAATAAAAACTCCTAGGTTTATCAGCAGCTTTACTTAAAACCTCTAGATACCAACCTTGAAGCTTAATATTGGAAAATGTCACTACCGCAGCAGCTTCTTGGATATAAAACATGGCAATTGTCAGTCAGTGATGTCGAGAAACCCACTTGTTGAGAAATTTATATGCAAAAAGGGCTCGTTTGGGTTGAGAAAATATTTTACATAGATGAGCGAACAACGTTTCAACCTTCTATGTAAAATATTTTCTCAACTCAAACGAGCCGTTTTTGCATATAAATTGTCAGTCGGGTTTTCAAAGAAATCTATGTGGTCTTGATAACATTCTGTAAACCCTGACATAATGTGATTGGGATTAACTTGTTACTGCTTGCTGGTAATATCAGCAGCAGGTTACCACAGAGATATATTGTTCTTATTATACATATACAGTAAATGTCATTGAAATAATGCACTTTATGTAATTTCAGATTACTGTACCTATATAAGCAGCTGTTTCATGTTGGTTGAAATTCTCCTGCAGGGTTAAGAACCGAAAATAACAAACCAACATTTACTATTATGGAGTATATGTAGTTGCAAGTCTACAGTATGACTTAAATGAGTCTTACAAATCATAAATGATCAAGTCTGATTGTAAGCACTTGTCTGTAATGGCAGATTCATTGCTCTTAACTTTAACTCTCTGTTCCTAGAAACATGTCTTGAGATGTGTCTGAACCAAGAAGTTTAAAAATAGTAGATATTTTATTTTTTCCTAAAACATTTAATAAATTTTAATTTCTTGAAAAGTTATATAAGTTGCTATTTAAGAGATGTTTCCTTGTAGGAAAGACAAATAGAAAGTTCACTAACATAAGTTTCAGTATTAAATGATAAATAGAAAAAATAAACAAACATGCAAATCAATTACATATTGCAATGATGTAAGGAAAACACTAGGTAAAAAAAATTAATTGAAGAAAAACAAAATATAGGAGTTTGAGAGTGTTTACAAGAGGATAACTAATTGTTTAATTTTAAAAGTATAATTAAGATAACAGACTACTAATATTCATCACTTGTACAACTCATCATTTCAAACAATACAATAGTCCTCTTCCACTAGATGGTTGGTGTTTAACCTTCCAGTCCTCTTTACCTCAAAATTAATATCTGTAATGCTAAACATCTTTTCTCTTGATCATTTAGTGGAAATGTGTACAAAGAAAGCATACTCATATCAAGAATTTCAACTTACATTCTTTGTCCAGTGAATAATGTCACTCCATGACCTTTGTTCACTCACAGCATTGGTCATGAAACATTTTCAGTCATTATCATACTTGGTCAACCAGGAATATTTCAGTTATAACCCATTTAACTTGGACTCTATATACAGTACTAAAACATATCTATGAGTGGATCCATAACATCGTACCATACCAGTTGTTATGTAAATGTCGTGTAAATGTTTTGTAAGCGACAACATGTCGTGTTGTGTTTAAATTTTCATTTCTATTATTTATATTTCCATATTTATATTATTGTTTCGAAGTTTAAACTAATAAAATATGTTGTTATTCATTTAGGGTAACATTTAGAATTTTCTAGAATTAAGTAGACCAATCATATGTATGTAAATGAAATGTTGACGGCCCAGTGTCTAGACGTTAAGTCTCGTGCAAGAACGGACATGCGCAGATTGCTCTGGAGATCTATTTTAATTAATTCTATAGCTACCCCAATGCACCAATTCTTTAATGATTTTTATTTTATGATTTTCCAATCTTAATTCAGTTCAAACCGTTTTAAAAACAAATAGATTTACTTTAGTTTCTCAGATTCGATTATTTTATCACTGTGATTTTATCTTAATCTTTTTCAGTCTTCGAATTAAACCATATTCTCTGTTTCTGTTTCCAAAACTTATTTTACTTCAAATGTTTAGAGTTCCCAAGTTTATATTGAAAATAGTGTACTGAGTAAGAGAGAGAAAAATGATACTTTTCTATAGACCTTTACAAAGCATAATAATTAGGATAAAGAACATTTTTGAGTCAAATCTAACACATAGTACCTCAGTACACACCCACATTATGTGTGCAAAGTTTTAGCTTCTCTTGGATGCATTGCAGTCACACATACAACTCGTCATAATGTTAATGGCCAACTCTATGTAATCAAGTTATCCAGCTAAGACAATTCTTCTTTTAGTTTGGCTCTTAAAACGTGTAAACAGATAAACTGTTGTTTCATGAACCAAAACCAGAAGTGTGTTAGTCATTAGTTTGGTGCCAAATCTTCTCACTACCTCCGTATGATCATTCCAACGTACTGGTAATTCTGAAAGTCCATTGACCAATGAAACTAAAGTGGTGACCTGAAAATGAACAGGTCCAGTAAGGTAAGAGATTGTACATTTTCACTAAGACAGCAACAGAAACAAACTCCTATGGTCAAAATTCTAAAGGTTGCCTTGTGGTCTTTTTACAAAACACGGTGATGTTTCCTTCTTCACCATTCAATAACTTTATTGGTGCTATTTTCCTCATAGTTTCCTGGACCTACTGAAAGCTACATCTTGTAATGTTCTTTGGAGAGACTCAGTATGCCAAAATTAAAGAAAAAGCTAGGTAAAGCTTTTATAATTCACATGTCATGTTGTGTTCTAGCCAAGAGAGTGCATAATTCTACTCGTGATTCATAGCATGCGCACGTTTTACTGATTTCTAGCACTCGTCTGGATAAATAATAACCAATGTTCATATCGCTTGTATTTTCCTGGATAGATACTGTTGTGTGTCACGATCATTAGCACTTGCTTGATTAAAAAATATGCTTAAATTACGTTTTCTTACAATAAATAGTTACAGGTGTTCAGACATCACTCAATAGTCTTAAATACATTGTTCCCAAATTTCTAATCTGTAACAGTTGGGGATTGTGAGTAATAAAATACATCCAGATATTAGTGTCATGATCACATTAAAATTAAAAATTAATCCTTCTCTCTGAATATTCCACTTCTATAAATACACTATAAAACTGAATATGCGCGTTTCGAACCCAAGAACTTTCACTTTGAGATCAGGCACAAGGCTAGAGGTCGTGAATCGCTGCACTACACTTTTCTGATAACTTATATACAGCTGTTGTATGCTTGATATGATCTTGTGTTTAAGGCGCTCAACTCTGAATTTAAGGGTCATAGGTTCGAATCTCCGTCACCAAAAATACCCTTTCATCCATGGGGCATTATATGTGACGGTCAGTCCCATTATTTGCTTGTGAAAGCATAGTCCAAGAGTTGGTGGTGGATGGTGTTTAGCTATCTCTCCTCTAGTTTATGGTTGCTAAATTATGAAAAGTAAGTAGAGATAGCCCTTGTCCTGCTTTTTGCAAAATTCAAACCAAAGCGATATGTCTGTGGATTTAGAAGGCTAGACACCAGGTTTCTATATCTGTGGTGGGCAGAGTACGGATAGCTCATTGTGCAGTTTTGTGCTTAACTTCAACCATTTCAAATCACATTTTATGTGTATCCTATCCTCCGCTAGGGGTGATTTGTTTTTGAATTTCGCGCAAAGATACTTGAGCGCTATCTGCGCTAGCCGTCCCTAATTTAGCAATGTAAGATTAGAGAAAAGGCAGCTAATCATCACCACCCACCGCCAACTCTTTGGCTAGTCTTTTAACAACAAATAGTGGGATTGACCGTCATATTATAACGCCCCCAGGGCTTAAAG
The DNA here is from genome assembly GCA_011833715.1 of Carcinoscorpius rotundicauda. Taxonomy (NCBI): domain Eukaryota; kingdom Metazoa; phylum Arthropoda; class Merostomata; order Xiphosura; family Limulidae; genus Carcinoscorpius; species Carcinoscorpius rotundicauda. Next base: position 10,663 of record VWRL01001676.1, on the reverse strand, counting down.
GGCGAGTATGTTTGGTGCGACGGGGTTTCGAACCCGCGACCATCAGATTATGAGTCAAACACCTCAACCCACTTGGACATGTCAGGCCACGCATAGATGAAGAAACAATAAACTTATGCAACAAGAAGGCTTATTTCTTTTCGAAACATGTACACCCTAGAGTAAAAGACAAAAGAAAAGATATGACATAATTTGATGTTTAGAGTATTAGTGCTGAATCTATGTTAAATGAACGACAACTATTGTAGAAACAAAAGTGTAGAGGAAAACGTTTTGATATAAGATTTCACCGTCCATTCAACTTAGTTTAAAAAATATAATAGTTTGTGGGTTAAACTTGAACGAGTGATTTTCATTCGGGCAATGCATCTAAAGATTCATAGTTCACGTTTCACCTAAAAAAAATTGCGCCAATAGTTTTAATAATGGCAGTGAGATTGAAGAATTCGAAAAGAGTAATTCCAGAGTTGATGGTAAATGCTGCTTGTATCAATTTGCCCCCCAGTGGCTCAGCGGTATGTCTGCGGACTTACACGCTAAAATCCGGGTTTCGATACCCGTGGTGGGCAGAGCACAGATAGCCCATTGTGTAGCTTTGTGCTTAATTAAAAAAAAACAAACAAAAACAAAAAAAAACTTGTATCAATTTATCAGTTCAAAATTAGAGAAAGCTAATACAGAGACCTCTTGCGTACTTATGTTCAAATATCCAAAGAAAACAATTTCGTTTTGTCGCGGACTTATGACACCAAAGTCAGAAATTTGATTTATCGCTGTAGACAGAAAGTATAAAGTAAAATATGTAGCTTTGTGCTAACCTGAGAAACAAACAAACAATCGTTTTGTTACATTTCACTGTTAAAAATAATTATAAACCATATTCCCAGCTGTAAAATTAAACCCAAAACAGTGTTATTAGTTACTTTCTTTAAAATAATAACAGAAATCTTCAGTAGATAGCTCTGTTCACATACAGCAACAGATGAAATCATTGTAAACAAGACCCGAACCGTCACAAACTCACTTCGATTTAGATTTATTACTAAATCATTGTTGCATCTGATAGATACCGCACCCTGCGATTTTTATTTTATCTGATATAGATGTGGGACGTTATGGGCTCGAAGACTCACATCTCGCTTTCCTAATTTCAATTGATTTTGATTATTTTATTGCTCTTGAATTTCTTCAAGTGAGACTGGCGAGTGGAGGTTAAAACTGACTGTCAGTGTTTCCAACCACGTCATCAGTCACCTTCAAAATCTAGAGTACAGTTTATATATCACATTATAGCCTGTATCCTGGGGATCATTTTAATTGGTGCAGCGTCTTTGATTTTTGTTTGGATTTATTTTTGTTTATTACAAATATATGTCATACAATATATTAATTAAAGAAATGTAAATTAATTTGTTATCTATAAGTGCTATACCTATGAAATGTTATAAATGCAAAACTATGCCACGCAAATTAAATATAGAACTGTTTGTTTATTTTTGTTTAAAGTTAGCTGCCCCCCAGTGGCTCAGCGGTATGTCTGCGGACTTGCACGCTAAAATCCGGGTTTCGATACCCGTGGTGGGCAGAGCACAGATAGCCCATTGTGTAGCTTTGTGCTTAATGCAAAACAAACAAACAAACTTTAAAGTTAGCTACACAAATACACAATGGGCTATCTGTGGCTGTCCATCACGCTTACCTAAACTTATCTTCTAGCAATATAAGTCCACAGAAATATAGAAGTGAAAGCCATTGAGTCATTGTTTAATTAACACATATTAACATATAGCTGCATAAAACATAGTGGAATTTTATATAAGTAAAAAAAAATAACGTTTAAAAATGTAAAATATGCCATATATCTGAAGTCTTATTTTACAATAGAGTAAAACTACATTTACTAAAATCATAGTGTGTTGTTGTTTTCAATCAGAAGATACTTTTAAAGTGACTCGAAAAGCGAAAACTATAAATCTTGTGTTATAACATGAAAAGATCGATGTTGACACTTCGTCTTGTGGTGATGGCATCACTTCTAACAGATCGCCCTCTGACATTGTTGACATAATCATATTATGCTGCCACGTTTTTGGAAAAACGTGGGTTTTCATATTAAGTATTTGAAAAAAAAATGATATTAAATTTGGTTATTACTCCAACTTGTATGTTAATTAATTTAATTTTGCATATCACATATCCATCACCTAATTAATTTATTAATATTTAATTAAATAAAGTATTACTTAGATATTAATTAAGAATTTGCACTTCACCATATATTAATCACATTATTAATTAATATTTAATTAATAAATCTCCCCCAGTAACACCTCAACTACCCTCCCTCCTGGTATTGTCCTTTGGCAGATAGTACATGGCCAACAAGATTTGCTCACATCTCTAATGATCCCTGGGCAATGGACATAACTAGTGGATCTGTCTGCTATCTTCTTTGCTCTTAGGTGTCCTTACACAGTGAACTCGTGAATTTGTTTCATCAGTTGAGTCCTGTATTGTGTTGTTATGATTTGCTACACTTCTCCAGTATAATTTTTCTGTTTGATTTGGCACAGCAATTCCTTCTAATACTCTGCTCTATAAGTGCTTTACCCCTTTGTCTTCTGCTCGATTTTTCTTACATGTTATCACAAAGATTTGCAGTGAAAAGAGTTTCTTTTACGCTTCCTTCAATTCCTGCAAACCTACATTCGTGATATCACCTTTTGACCTATGTAAGATCTTCGTGTTATGTTTGCTCTTATTTTCTTGAGTTATATTTGTGACTGCCAATGCTTCTTCGTTTATATACATATGTTTGTCACACATATAGTCTTTGATAGGTCCCATATAGCACTCACCTTTTGTTTTTCTATTCCGTTGGTATCGTCTCCTTTGTCTTCTGTTAAATTTTCTCTCAGGCATCGTTCCAAAGTTTCTGCAATGGAGGGACTTTCATTCATGATTCCATCAGTTCCTACAAACATACATTCGGGATGTCCCCTTTTTGACATTTGTAAGATCTTGATGTCTTCCTTGCTCTTCTTTTCTTGACCACTAGTGGTGACCACCAATGATTCATCAATCTTCTTTCAGTCTGGTATCTGAGTTTCTACTAGCTTATATGTTTTAAACAATTTGGTCAAATATGGATGTCTTATACTGTTGTCTCCAGGTCTCCCACATAATGTAGTGCATTTGTCTTTATTTTCTTATCGGACACTTTCCTATTGTTCCATCAATAAGTACACACACACACTCACATGTGTAGTTTGCCTCTCATTTGGTCATAATATAGCAGACGGGTTTTCACTATTGCAAACAATATATTGTAGGCACTTCACTCTTTTGTCCCCAACATATTCTTCACGCACTGGCATATTGTGATTTGTTGGTTCTTCTGATAATCTGTAACATGCTCCAATCACTATTGGCACTGTTGATCCATTTGTTAACTTAAGTCGATTGTTAGTCGTGTACTGATTAACCATGGAAATGGAACTTCCTTCTTATAGTAAATCTGGCGTCTTTTATTGATTCTGTTTCTTTTGGTAGCATCATCTATCCTGACAGTCAAACTTTTCTGGTTTCTTAACAACACCATCTGTAGAAGTTGCTATAGCAGCTTTATGTTGAGATTTCTGCTGTTGCTTGTTAGTAATGGACTTCCATTCCTTTGCAACGTCACATATTTTATAACAAATATAACATTTCTTTGCCCATTTGTCTGTTAACCTCATGTAACCTTTGGTAGACTCCTGTTTCTAGTCAACTACCAGTTTTTGTTTTAAATAATAATCTCTTCAAAATAAGACAAACGTATGTACAAAAATTATTTACACCATGAAATATCACAGTTGTATCCAAAACTCAAAACAATTAGTATTTATTTTCAAATATCCACTGAGGCTGATTCAATTACTTTAGAATATAATTGACAATATAAACTATTTTTCTCACAGTACTAACTTTTACTCACAGTACTATTAGTAAATTATTCACTCATGGGTTACAACAGTTGTATCATAACTTTAAAAAATTGTCTACTTCTCAACAAAATACACAGAGGATTGTTCAATTAATAAAGATTCCCCTTTTACAACACAAATTATTATATTTATTAAACTTTGAAACTAACTTTATCATATCGCTCGATATGGTTAAATATTCTCACACCAGCTAACTTCACGTTTTCTCTCATTGACTAATTTTCTGAGATAAGAACAATTTTTCTCAATCTAGCTCACAGTTGGTTGGTAGCCCATATATTTATAAATTGTTCATTGAGGCTTCAAACTTTCTGTGAACTAAGCAGTGACGTTTGAGTGTAACAATACGAACTTGAGGAAACATCAAAAATACAGTAACTTGGCATCAATAATTGACTCACACAATGTACGACTCTTACCACATTGGACCCGGCATGGCCAAGCGTGTTAAGGTGTGCGACTCGTAATCTGTTGATATTATTTTGTTAAATCATTAAATATTAACTCACCAAATAAATTAAATAATAAATTTTAAACTAAACAGTTTTATGTATCCAAACAATATTAATTACTAATTTGAAATCATTCTTTCCCCAACTTGTGTGTCCACAGTAAAGTTATAATTTATAAAGCTTCTGCAATAAATTATCATATTCTTTGAAACAAATATGGATTTTTAAAGGCAATTTTTAAATACTCTATAACTTTTTATTTTCTATTTACATATATTTTATTTTAATTTTTTTATCGATGTCAAGTTTGTGAAAATTCGGGACAAAATAACATATATCGAATTCCACTGTCTCTTGTCAGTGAATAAAATCGTCCGATCTTAGAAGTTCTTCTGTTGTTGTCTTGTATCTTTCTTTCTAATTCGGTTAAACACCAGTAAACAATTCTTGTGGATCTTGTGTTTCAGGAGCTTACCTTCCTCAATTTTTCTATCTACTCTAGTTCTCAGAACCCTCTGACTCTGATGATCTTTTTTCATTAAACAAATCTCTCAGTTCTTTAAAGTAGAGAGGTCGCTTTGATTTATATTTCGTGAATTTTTTCTTACGTCTACAATGTGAGGGTTCCTTTGTTTCTTTCTAAAAATAACAAGAATCAGGGTAAGTTGATGTTAGTTATCATAATGTAGAAATTACCTCCTGGAAATTAATACAATGAAACTACCGATAACTGGGCGATATAAATTTAGTGGATATCAATTAAAAATGTTTTCCAACACTTTTATTGAAATATTCAAATTTTGAGCAAACTGATTGACTCTCTAAATTGATTTCTAATAAGTGAAAAGGGAAGGTAATGTTTATCTTATGCATATCGAAATATTTACAACTTTATTTCGGCGAAAACTCTGTAAAAAGTATGAAATGTCTCCAGTACTAAACAGAACAAAATGTAAACAATTACTAACAAGCGTTATTAGAAATTTCATAATTTCAAAAATAATCAAACTGAAAAAGAAATTGAAATAAAAAACTTTGGTAGTAACAACTATACTTTTGAGAATGATAAATTACGTGATGTATATTTTAATTTAGTTGCTGCAATTATCGAGAATTTCATTCTACGCTGTTTTTGTTGGTTTTTATCAGAAAACTTTAAAACGGACCATCTGTGTCTGCTCACCAAACAATTTTTAACAGTAAAACTAAAACCAAACACCTTTATACACTTAAAACTAAAACCAAACACCTTTTTACACTTAAAAATAAAACCAAAATTGAAAACACATGACTCATAAACAGAGTCAATGAAGTACAAAAATTTCGAAAATGTTTTGAGATGGCTGTAATGTTAAATAAGAAACCTGTATTATATGTATATATCTACACACAACGTCTCTCGAAGCTAGTTATCAAGTATCCATTTAAACCAACTGCAATTTCCTTCTAAAATTCGATACCATTAAATTGAAACGTTTCTTATAAGGTGGAAGATTAGAGTGTAAAGTTTATAGCCTTAATACATTATATTTATAACGGTGTTTAAACTTTACGCAGAACACCAGCATAAAAATGTTTATAAAGTAAGTAAATATATGTGACTAAAGGTATATTACATTCTTGTTATGTTCGTCTATTTGTGATCTACCCACTACGGCTATCGATAACCCGTTTCTAGCATTGTAAGTCTCAGACACTCGGTGTGAAAGTGTGAAATATGATGACATTTCCCGTTATCACAACACTTACTTCAGGAAGATGAAAATTCTGAACTTTCTTGGCTTTCTTCTCTTTCACACTTTTACATTTTCTATTCTCGTCTATATTTACAGACTGGTGTTCTTTCTGTGGTGCAAGTGAATATTTAATATTTTTTCTCCCATCTTTATTCGTATGGTGATCTCTGTTCTCTGAATTTACTTTTTTGCATCTACAACACTTGCACCTCCAAATAATGACACTGCAAAAGAAAAGTGCTAATAAGTAACATAGAAGATTTAATTTGACTCTTATTTGTACATCAGTGTTACGTCAATTGTTGTTGTTGTTGTTTTGAATCAAGCACAAAGCTACACAATGGGCTATCTGTGCTTTGCCCACCACGGGTATCGAAACCCGCATTTTAGCGTGTAAGTCCGCAGACATACCGCTGAACCACTGGGGGCATTACGTCAATTAAAAATGGATAGTAATTATAATCTAGAAATAATAATATTTAACAACGACAGCCACAGAGACGTTCTCTCCCAGTGGCACGTCAGTAAGTATATGAACATATAACACTAAAATATACGTGTTCAGTTCCCCACGGTGGACATGGCAAGTTGACCCCTGTTACATCTCTTTAAAATAAAGTTAACAAATGTAAACAGGTATAATATGTTACAGCTTAAGAGGGATAATTAAATAATTATTATACTCGCTGAAAAATTTCAATTTTAAGACCATATTGAAATAAACTGGAAATCATAAATTCGTTAAAGAACTTTTTCAAATAAAAAGGACTTTTATAGTTATCTCAAGTACTCGAAATTGTCACAGTTCAGGTTACCCACATTTTACACGTTTCAATTTCAAATATTTCTACTGACGCGCACATTACCTTATTGTATTTACATATAAAAAACAGGTTGAACAATAACATACTTATAAGGAATGTTTTTCATCAGAAGAACTTGTAATATTGTAAAAAGTGATCCACAATTTAAACTTTAAGTGCATCTCCACACTTAAAATACACTTTATTGTAAACTAATGATGCTAATTTCCACTTATATATTTCTTTTAAATGCAAGCGTTTGTAACCTTTTGATTATTTATCATTCTAATTAAAAGAAAGTAACTGATATATTTTTTTATTTCTCAGCTTCTTTAAATTCATTATTTGGTATATACACACATGGTTCAACTATTAATAACGTAGAAATTATGTTAAGATCTATTCAACAAAACATAAAAAATACTGTTTTGTTCTTACCTCAAAGTAATTAACAAAAGTGGTATTCCTACTGCACCAGTTATCAGTGGAATTGGATATTCTAGTATGGATGGGGCTGAAATGGAAAAATACAAGTTAAAAAGAAAGTTAGTCAAGTGCAATTTGTTTTTGTTACATGATAGTATTGGAGGAGAATACGTTTGATTTGGTATACCTACAGTGAAAATAACAAGATAACCACAGCGTTCTGAGTTACTGGAATCGAAGAAGTTCCACTCTTTATTCAAACCCGTATAAATTTAATACATACGGATAAAACAGTACGGGTAAAGAAGTGTAAAGTATCACTTTAGATTTACTTTCTTCCTTGATAATTCAAATAAAGATATTTACTTATCATATCTTATGACAACCAAATACACTGACTGTGTTTTCATATCAAATTAGGATGATCATTTGATGCGTCACGTGACTGACAACCATTACATCACATATATATATTCGTAACAAGACAAAACTGAGGAGTTCTCAGACTTCCAAGGATGTATGATTGTCGACACTGACTTACCAGCAATTTGTAACCCGAATACTGTTTATATGTTTCATTATTCAAATAAATCTGTAATTAGTGTCTAAATGAACTACAAACGAAAAAGAATATATTGGAAAACTATCGGTAACAATTCAGAGGTAAAGTGTACGGACGGTCTTTTTGTTGTAAACAAATCTAAAAGTCTGCTCCAGTCAACCAGTTTTAATAAAATAGTCAAAGTTTAAATAATAGAACAATACTAGGAGGAGGAAAATACTTATGGCATGCAGTTACTGGTCCAAAAACTTACTTCAGACAAGAGAACAGCTCAAACTGTGAACAGTGAATTAGTGCAATGATAGATGGTGAATCATGTTTTACCTGAGTTGCAATGAGTGGTGAAATGGTAAGAGATTTATTATTTAGAACAGAAAATAATGTCCACAATGTACTGAAATATTATAAGAGATCGGGGCTTCACACATTACTACATTTTTTACCTTCATAAATAAGGGACTGAAGAAATTTAATGGGAAGAAAGAACAACACGCGTCAACACAAACATCGTCACAGTAATATTTTGTCACCAACCTTTCCACACATATTGTCTCACGTTAAAGGTACGTTTTACGTAATCTTATATGCTGCATAACTTACTTTTCCTTGGTGAAGAAATGTACGTTTCTTCCTCTGTTTCTGGTTTACTTGGATCTAAGAAAAAAACTTGAAATGTAAACAATGTTAACTTCGGCAATTAAAAATAAAATAATGAATGAAGTATATAATAACTAATTTACTGCTTAGTTTGTTCAAAACAGTTTTTCATTTTTCAATTTATTTAAAAATTAGAATTCACAAATACTGATCACACACATAAACGCTTTAAAGGAAAGCACAACTTACAACATAGGTTTCGTCTCAGTGTCAGTCCTTCAGGACATTGGTAATTCTCACTTGGTTTTACGCATGCTAAAAATAAAGTATAAGATGATTCGTAGCTCAAGTATTGTTGACATAATAAATAATATTTTGCACTGTTTGTTTGGAATTCAGCACAACACTACATCATGGGCTATCTATGGTCTGCCCATCACGGATATCGAAACCCGGTTTCTATCATTGGAAGCACGCAGACATTTTGCTGGGCCACTAAAGGAATTTTTTACCTGATATGACACTTTAGGCTCATAACAAATTATTAACCACTTTTCTACGTGAAAGCTGATACATTGGAAATCCTGTAAGGTGTAAACAAAATCTGACAAATATAGTTTGTGGCTTATTTTGCTCTTTATCTATTGTATCGTAAGTCACAGGAGGTTTCAATTCAATGTGTTTTCATAATTAATAATAAATAAGGATTTACAATGCTAAAGTTAAGGGTTAGATTTCCCATCGGTCGCGGGGTTCGAATCCCCATTACACGAAACATGCTCGCTCTTTCAGCCGTGGAGACATTATAACATGAGGATTAATCACACTATTCGTTGGTAAAAAAGTAGCCTCACAGTTGGCGGTGGATGGTGATGAATAGCTGCCTTCCCTCTAGTCTTACACTGCTAACCTAGGGACGGATGGTGCAGATAGCCCTCTTGTAGTTTTGCGCGGAATTCAAGAACAAACAAACAAACAATCGTAATTAAAAATATATATAACATGGATGGACGGAATATAAAGTGAAGAGTGAGAAAGAACATAAAGGAAAAAAATTAAAATTATTTACGAAATCATGTGTTTTTTATGCTTTACAGAATATCGAGTGAACAACACGCAGTGCTGTATTTATTCTTGAAGTTTGTTTTTTTCATCAGTATGTGACGTGTTTAATATTAACTTCCAACAAATGAAGATGTCTACCCAGATCAGAATTAAAGATATGCTCAGTAACAGATATAGTTAATCAAATAAGCTGTTCAAACTTTCTTATTTCAAATGATAAGAATGTATTGTTTCATCCCTTGGATGTGAAAAGTGGCTCAACAATGTCTCTGAAAACCAGAACTTGGCTGTGTGCTTGTAACAAAAGAAACTTTTCTGCAATAACACTGTAGCATTTTGTAATTTCAATGTTTTCACAAACGATTAAAGAAATCATTAAACACTTTGATTTTTTAAAATTATTTGTTCTGTGACTTGTGAAGAAAACAACAAAACCTTTCTAATATCCAACATAAGGTTGTCTCGTTTTCTGACTTCACGAATGTTTAATTTCATGAATTGTGTAATGCTATTGATTAAAGTTATTCATATCTATGTATGTATTTAGTTATTGTATATAATAATAATAAACCAAAAATTATTTCGTAATGATAAATTTATATGGGCAGACAAGTTTGATTTTCAACATTTTAACACCTCAGGCTTAACGCGGAAACAATGGCGGTGAGCTGTATGTGGGTAGTTGGAAATGTGATTTCATGGATTTTGGAAAATTAATGTACAATCATTAAATATATATCGAACTTATAAAACTTTACATAAATTGTAGTAAAAATGGATGAAATCCGATTCATAATTCAAAGTTTTTTTAACTTTTTCTATACACTACCAAAATCGATTCTTATGAGCATTTACCTTCCAAGAAATGAGTAATGAAAATTTTTTTGTTTGCTTTCATTTGCCAGTTGCTGGAGTATTCAATAACGCATGTATACACATCAGTATCACGAAAATCAAATTTATAAATCATTAATTCACCCGTAGCTTTGTTTACTCTAATTTTCTCATCGTCTGTTGCTATTCCACCGTAGGGGCC
>VWRL01001675.1:0-25001 GCA_011833715.1 Carcinoscorpius rotundicauda | reverse complement strand
GATTTATGAAACAAAGTCGTTTACGTTTGTTGCAGTGTTTGTTGCACAAAGCACACACGAGAAAAAACATTGCCACTTTACATTGGTTATCACCCCACTACCCAGTGACACAGCAGTATGATTTTGGACTTGGATCACAAGAAACTGGGTTTCAACATCCTTGGTGGGTATACCACAGATAACCCATTATGCATGTTTGAATAACCCATTGTAAAGCTTTGTCACTGACGTAATTATCTAAGCTTGTCAATACAGATGTATTTGGAAGGAAAATTTGTTCCTGGGTCGAATTAACTGGGCTCGTTTACATGGCAATCATGTAGCTTTCTGATAAATTCCAAACAACCCCAATTAAATAAAATCCTTCACAAAAAGGACCAAAGTTCCTTAACAGAGCAATACTAATTGGAAATTCTAATATATTTAATTTCATTGTAACCTCTGGCTGTTGTAACTTGGTTTGTTTAATCAAGTATCCAGAATTATTTTCATATAAGATGCTCTAATGAGTATTGCTGAAGCTTTTTGGTCTTTTAAATTGAAATTTACATTTGTAAACAATCAATGAATTACAATAACACGATGTTCCAAACAATTGTCTTTACTGCAAGCACTAAATAGAATTTCTGAATGACTTAATAATTATACCGACTTATGTTTCAACAGATGTTAACAGATGACATCATATTTACTTAACTAGATAGTTAGTGCACCCATAAATAAGATTTATTATACATCATGTAATTAAATGGAGTTTTTAAAAATAATAATTGTCTAAAGCTGTATTAATATTACGTTAATGATTATTCTTTACATAGAATGTTGGTTACTAAAGTAATTTAATACTTTAACTGCTGGTAGTGTCATGGTGACCCTAATGACCTGTTAAACTCACTATTCCACTTCCCTCATTATACAAAGTGGTTTTTACCTCTTTAAATGCTATTTGAAACAATCGATGACGAATGCAACATTGTATTGTGGTAACAAATTTAACATTTTTTATTTTAATTTAAACCCTAAATCATGTTTTTATTCCCCCCCCCCAGTGGTTCAGCGGTAGGTCTGCGGACTTACACGCTAAAATCCGGGTTTCGATGAATGTGGTGGGCAGAGCACAGATAGCCCATTCTGTAGCTTTGTGCTTAATTCAAAACAACAACAACGTTTTTATTCTCTAGTGCCCAGTAGTACGATGTTCCCCAGTCCCGGCAGCTTGCTTGACGTCAGACTGCTGAGCAGTGAATAATAAACACAATATACCAAAATAAGAGGTTTTGTTTCGTTTCTTTACTCTTGGTTGGTTTGTTTCACCTTTTTATTTCTTTGACTGACAGCGCTTTATTTCTTCTTTTTTTTTCGGGATCTTCTGTTCCTGTGAATAACTTTAAATTTATTTTCTGTTTATCATTGTGACTCCAAACAAACCAAATCTTTATGTGAGTACCCAGTAAATGCAATCTTAATTCGTCTTAGATTTAATGATCATCCATCAGTATTATTCAAGAGAAGAATTTTACTTTTTTTTCAGGTTCTATGATGGAACAAAACCAGTACTATCTCTTGCAGAACCTCATTTACTGAAGACCATGTGAGTGAAAGATTTCTACATTTTTGCAAACCGAAGAGTGAGTCACTTACTTTTATTTCAATCTTGTATAAACATACACACGATTCCATACATATTTTAATAACAATATTATATTATATTGACACATTCACTGAATAATTTGGATTTACATTAAAGACAACAATTTTTTGTTCTTGAGAAAAGTAGAAAGAAAATAAAACAAACAAACAATTAGTCTTACAAAACAACAAATCGTGTATATAATAATAATATGAAAATAATAATATTTCATTCAATACAAATTATTCATTGTTTTTCTACGCTCTTTCTCCTGTTAGGCTTAGGGGTTATTTTCTAAATTTTTTTTTTATTAATATTGTTATATACTTATTAAGTGTTGAAGAATCCTGTACTTATATAAATCTATTATTCTTTTACACATACGTGTATTGCTTGATATCGCAATAACCAATTAGTAAAAATAAGAACAAATCCAAACTTGACAAAAGAAAGAATATTTTACACAGCTAAATTTCAAATTTTCATCAGAAATTCCGTTACAAACGACATCAAAACATTTGGCTGTTATTACGAATTTTATGAACTTTTGAAATCAGTTGTAAATGTCTTTTGCATTTACGTCATATTATAACACCAGCAAACTTACTATAGTCTTAAGATACATAATTTACTTAGACTGAAGATTGCTATTGATCACTTTGAAGTTTCAGAGCATCGCTAAGTATGTTGATTGTTATCGCCACCTGATAAACAGGAAAAGTTTATTTCGCTGCTGATTAGGAAATGAAATGACAGACCTTAAAAAATTTAAACGTTTTAATGGTATTCTGGTTTTCAAAAGTTAAGTTGTTTCATACATTCTAGTTACATAAATTCTGTGGTAAAAATGCATTATTTAACAAATTAATCTGTACAGCTCTATTCCCATTAGTTATGAGTGGGTCAGGTAATATGTACAAATAACAAAATAAAATCAGTAATACATAATATTAACGATGTTCCATTTCCCGTGATGCCCTTAGAAATACTTATGACCATGGTATCTCGCTATAAAATGTCACAACCTTCTTCGAAGGATCATGAAGTCTGTCTTGCACACTAAAGATTGACAAAATATCTGTATATCATCTTATTGCACAAAATCATCAGCTTATAAGACCGCATTTAACCAACTATCGGACACAAAAGTCGTGTGGTGTTGCATTGAAGAACTTTAAGTGTCCGTGGACAACTGTGTTTTTTACTTCGGATATTGTTCTTAACAAAACAATCGTTGATTTCGAATTGTGGCTGGAAATTTGTTAGTCTTTGTTAACTAGCAGATGTTGTGTGTACTATAATAAAATTCAGAACTTAAATAATGTATATTTATAACTTACAGAATTTCAAAGGCTTTACACACCCATATCAATATTGTCTATACACAGTGTTGTTTTTGGACTAGGACTTACACTTCGGACACTCGATAGCAGACAACATGCTTTTCTCTTTAAAAGGAGATTCCTGGAAGCGAGTCCGAACCATCATTACACCTGCTTTCACTTCGGGGAAAATGCGTAAGGTATGGTATTTTATATTTATGGAAAAACTGTTTAGGTTATGTTTCTCTGTCCCTATTTTGGATCTTCCCACCAGAGGGAAGAGAGTCATTTAGAAGCATCTATCATCTACGTTTAGGAACTGACTGCCACTATTTTAACACAGCTATAGCTAATATTTTTATTTCATTTTTAAAGAAACTCGAACATAGTTTCCTGCTTACCTGCATTTTGCTCCCTTTTGATACTAAGCAACATAGCTGACAGTGTTTTAGGTGTAACATCATATCATTACAAGTGTAAAATTTTACAACTGATTTGAAGCCCAGTCTTCATGAATAAACAAAGATAAAATTGGTAGTAACTGTTTAGTATATGGGGACTTTTCTCGAAGAAGTCTTGGAGGAATATTTTACAAAAGTAGCACTCATAAAAAGGACATTGTTTCAAAAGTCTTCCGGTTGGAACTAAAGACGGAAGAGAGAGATCACGCTAAACTGGATGCTTGCTGACAATTTCACCTTTGTATGTTCGTTACAATAGGATTTTTTTCAGTATGAGGTGGTTGAGGCAATAAACTCGTTATCTAAGGGTCAAGATTTCGAATCCGTATTACCTCAAACATGCTCGCCCTTTCAGTCATGAGAGCATTATTGTGTTCTAATAAATAGCACCATTCGTTCGTAAAAGTTTCATCCCTGTAATTTTATACTTCTGGAAAAATACGGAAAATATTATTTCAGTATTGAGTTAAAGGTTTGAAGAAAAGAGGGGATCTCGTGGGTGTTTATATGCTTGGCAAAATATAATTTTATTGTAACCAACATATTTGTTATGTACTCCTTTTATATTATATCATCATCTTTTTTGCTTTGACCTCAGGACAAATGTTTGGCATCTGCCAGATAAAAAGGCGCTTTTTATTTTATGATATATTTCTTTCTATTGAAATTGATCTCGACCGCTGACACTCATGACTGTTGTTCTATGAGCTGATACAAACAACTGTTAGACCATAGCGCCACCTAATAAGACGTTTTTTAATTGTTAGAAGTACTCGTTGGATAAATACTTACAGTTTCCAGAAAGGTTAGGCCATTAAAATATAATGGTCTTGAATTTTATTAGAGTAATTATTTTCTTTTAGTGCATTCGGGTTGCTTGTTCTTATGACATTTTTACCTTTTTCTGTTTTTGTCAACATAAAAACTAAACAAAAAACATTGCAACGCTATTTCTTTTCCACCAATTATTTATTTCAAGCATGTAAAAATTCCATCTTAAACTCAATTTTTGGAAGATTTACATACTAGAAGTTTGATCCGTAAAAGAGCCGGGTGTGGCCAATTACTTAAGGCGCCAACTTGTAGTGCTAAGGGCTCGATATTTTGATTGTGTTCTAATAAATAGCACCATTCGTTCGTAAAAGTTTCATCCCTGTAATTTTATACTTCTGGAAAAATACGGAAAATATTATTTCAGTATTGAGTTAAAGGTTTGAAGAAAAGAGGGGATCTCGTGGGTGTTTATATTGTCTATACACAGTGTTGTTTTTGGACTAGGACTTACACTTCGGACACTCGATAGCAGACAACATGCTTTTCTCTTTAAAAGGAGATTCCTGGAAGCGAGTCCGAACCATCATCTTGGAACTAAAGACGGAAGAGAGAGATCACGCTAAACTGGATGCTTGCTGACAATTTCACCTTTGTATGTTCGTTACAATAGGATTTTTTTCAGTATGAGGTGGTTGAGGCAATAAACTCGTTATCTAAGGGTCAAGATTTCGAATCTGTTTCTCTAATATCGAGAATGGGCTCGATATTTTGATTAGAATGGGACAAGAGTTAATGATAAAAGCTGTTAACTTGGTGTCTCGGTTTTAGTATATCATTTCAAAATTAAGACGGCTAGCGCATGTAGTTTTTGTGGCTTTGAATCAAGTGCGTTAAATGTAATTAGAAAGATGTAAATACTAAATCTCTGGTATATACTGCTGACAACTATTATTGTTACTGAAACTGATAGTGTAAATCAAATATTGGATTTGTCGCTTACAAGAGTCAAAGTTTATCTTCCGAAAGGTTTTACCACTTTGCTATGATAAAACTATTTCAGTACTAAATATTTCAATTTTTGAATCCTTTAATATGATTTAAATCAGATAATTTAAAATTGCCAAGTGATTAAAACAAAAACTGAACTGTTTAAAGTAGTTAACTGTATGTAATGAGTTTGCAGTTTCTAACACAATACTTGTGAAGAAATATTACATAAGACTCGGCATTGCCAAGCGCGTAAGGCGCGGGACTCGTAATCCGAGGGTCGCTGGTTCGAGCCCGCGTCGTGCTAAACATGCTCGCCCTTCCAGCTGTGGGGGCGTTATCATGTGACGGTCAATCCCACTATTTGTTGGTAAAAAAGTAGCCCAAGAGTTGGCTAAATTAGGGACGGCCGGCACAGATAGCCCTCGAGTAGTTTTGTGCGAAATTCAAAAAAACAAACAAGATATTACATCGTAATAAAAATTTTGTAACCTTTTATTAACTGTGCGAATTGTTATACAAGCACTCATTAAAGGTAATAATTAATATAATTTATGAGTAATGCGACATGTATGAGTCATAATTAACTATATGTCTTAGATAAGGTGCCGGTAAAATAAATATTTATGTACGTAGAGCACACAATGTACAAGTTTTGAAGATATGTTTAAGGTTATATTATTATTGTCAGAAGGTAACAATGGCAATGAAAGATAATTATTAAATTTGTAATAATGTAAAACAACTTTGATGTTTTTATACTTGATATAATTAGTATTAGAAATGTATTTCTGTAAATATAGTTCTTTAGTTTACCCTATTTGTTTCTTTATAGATGCAAAGTTTAGTTCTTGAGTGTGTTGACACATTAACTGAAAAATTTCTAAAGGTTGCAGAAGATGGAAAAGCTGTTGACTGTAAAGGGTAAGGTGTTGGAGATAACTATTAACTGAAGATAGTTTATTGTTCGCATTTTATCTTTAAGTATTATAATTGTTAAAATGTACACATTTGTACCATAAACTTTAACAATCTTTGTATACATTTAAACATACAATTGATTGTGTACATAAAATGAAAACACTTTTGTAAATTCATGTCATCAGGTCTAGTCATGCTTCCTCTAATAACCACACCCCTTGATAGCAACCATGCAGATCAGTTTCCACATTAATATGTTCAGTAGTGAGGGTGTCATGTTCTAAGATCACCATTCCTCTCTAAATGCTTTGCATAATCCATGTTGGTGGAGAGTTTTACGTACACGTTTTAAAATTCAGGTCGCTCTGAAATGTATAGATGTTTCGTCCATTAACTTATACGGATGGTTCCTGCAAAAATAGCTTGAATACCGGTTTTTTTGTCTATCTTTTTAAGGCACGCATCTGTTGAAATGATGTGAGTAGGGAACGACTAATGCACATACAACTTGAGAAGCTTGAAATAAATATATGAAATGACCAAATATTTTTCGGTTGTTATTCCAATTAAACATTGACTGTTGCTACTTTGGTTCAGTTTAATATTTAAGGAACGTACGGAAGCTAAACTACATTTAGAATAGGTATGCATGACAATTAAACTGTAGAATACACTGACCATTCAGATAAATATTATTTATTTACATTTTTACATTATATTTTCCTTTGAAAATTATATTTTATTTACGATTTTCTCGAATTACAGTGGAAACAATGAACAACAAGTTTCAGAGAGTTTGTATTTATCGGAATATTTCAGTGATTTATTTTCAAAAGTCATAGGTTCTGTGCAATATTGAACAATAGATGGCTCATTTCTCCCAATAATTGTGAGTAGGTTTCACAAAGAACCCCATATACCTTGAAAATACATTGTTTAAAACTATATATATATATATATATATATATATACACACACACGCACACAAAATAACATGATGATCTATGACTGTGTTGATTATAAGAATTCATTAATATATTGGCTGTGGCTGTACGATAGAAGAATTTTCATTTACAAATTAGAAGAGGAAGTGGTGATTTATAAAAATATTGTACCAATCATTCTGAATGACATTTGTAGCATGAGTAAGTTTAGTGCCAGTTGTGTTCCAAAAATGTTGTCGTCATAGCGAAGATGGTCCAGAGTTCTGTTTAGCGAATTTCTATTAAATACGTTTTATTATTTTGTCGTTGGTGTTATAACTGTGGTTTGAACGTGGATTCAATACTTTAATCAAGATAGAAAAATTCAAAGTTTGCAATGGAGTCCCTCAAGTTCATCTACCTTCTCTGCAAGGAAGGTAATGTCATCAATTATTTGGGATGTCAAACGTTTTATTAGTTGATTATTTGGAAACTTCATATTCACAAATAATTAAAGTTTTTTTGTTCTCTTTTTCGTACAGTTACTTTGGAGCATTCACCATGGATGTGACTGCCAGCTGTGCTTTTGGAACTAAAACAAATGCTTTGAGAAATCCTGACTGTGTTTTTACTAAAACTGCCAAAGAAGCTTTTAGTTCTTCCAACAGATGGCGAACTTTACTTGCGTGTGAGTAGCGTGTTGGTGTAGTTTAAGAATTGTTGTTGTTGTTTTGAATTAAGCACAAAGCTACACAATGGGCTATCTGTGCTCTGCCCACCACGGGTATCGAAACCCGGATTTTAGCGTGTAAGTCCGCAGACATACCGCTGAGCCACTGAGGGGCAGTTTAAGAATTAACTTTGTGTTACGCATAGCTTTTAAAGAGGATCACTTTTTCAATTAAAATCACTTTAGTGACACGGATAGCATGTAAAATTGCCGTGATTTATTGGACTTGGCAGCCGTTATAATGTGAACGGTCAATCTCACTATTCGCTGATAAAAGAGTAGCCCAAGAGTTGGCGATGGGTTGTGATGATTAGCTGCCTTTCTTCTGGTCTTCCACTGATATTTAACATTTACTGGCCTGAAAAATAAACAACACATTTCATCGTGTTCCGGGAGATTTACAGTTTTCTTAAATGCGCAACACTCCCTTCGATATTACTTTCAAAATTCTTACTAAGTAATACTCAAAATCTATTAGAGGTATATTTTTAATTGTTAAATAAAACTTTTATGAAACTATATGTATGTTTTGAAATATATTAAAATAGTATATTGCTCAAGTTACACAATAACATTCTAAAGAATTACTTTTCTTCTTTTAGTTACCTTCCCTAGCATCATGAAACTGTTCAAAATACCCGTGATTGACCCATCAGGTATGGAGTTTTTCAAGGAGTTGACTCTCAAGATAATTGACCAACGTAAACACAGTCCAGAGGTAATTAATATTTAATCTCTCTTTTTGAGGGGTGTTTAATAGTATTAATATGTGTTTTAAAATAATAATAATAATAATAAATTACTTTTATTCAACATTAGTTATTAATGTCACATGTTTTTTCTTCAATAACGAAAGGTTTCCGGTGATTTCAGAGAAAGCGAATAGACTTCCTTCAGTTGCTACTGGAGACCATGGACAACAAACTGCAGAACTCAAAAGAGGACGTTAAAAATGTCAACAATTATGGATACGAAGAAGAAAATTTAAAATTCTTCAACAAGAAGTTAGAAAATAAATGTGAGAAAATTTAAAAATGTGTTCAGACTTGACGCAGAAGATTAAATGTGATAGTTTGAGTTTTGTTTTCACGTGTTCTGAAATATACATCGACAACTTTTACAACTGTTATTTGTACGATCTAACTGACGATTGTAATAATTCACCGAAAGTCTGAAATCTTCATGGCTAAGTCACTGCTCCACTGAATTTGTCGCAACAGTAAACATCTAGTAATCATGGAAATCTCTGTAAACTATTTATATAGATGCAAAGCATGTCGCTTGTGATACTAAAATCTTAACTGTTTCGCGTATTTTGTTATTAACCTTGTGTATAACTTCTGTTATAGTAATCTGAAGAAGGTTTTACTGTGATTGTGAAACTCACTACCTTAACTTATGTTATACAAATCTGAAGAAGGTTGTAATTTATTTGTGTAATCGATTAATTTGACTTCTCCTACATTGTACAAAGGATATTTTAACAATTTAATTGTACAATGTTGTGACATAATATTGATTATATTGTAATTTGTTTAGGTTTCATTTAGGTACATTCTTTTTTACTTTTTTCTTTTACGGAATAGTTTGTTAATAAACATAAAGCTACACAACTGATTCATCAAACCCTGAATGTTGGCTTTATAAGTCTTTGAAAATAGTATTGATATTATGAATCAAATTCTACACCATGTGTCGCTATCTAATCCTTTATCCAGCTGGACAAGCTCGAGCTAATTTAGTTAAACACTTGCTGATTGATTGAATTTATTAATTTTACGCGTGAGAGAAAGTTCGAAAGTAATTCGATTTATTCATATATCTTTATGTTATTGAACTTCTTATCAAACATAAACAAATACACTTTGTATCATATAATTTCTGTTCCAGATTTGACCGAAGACGAACTTGTAGCTCAGTGCGTTATGTTCTTCCTGGCTGGTTACGAATCTACGGCTGGTGCTTTATCATACATTGTTTATCTGTTGGCTTTAAATCAGGATTGCCAAAATAGATTATATCAGGAAATAGATGAAGCTATACCTTCACAGGTAAGCCTAAAATTTATTTTGAAGGCAGTAATGATAGGAAATATATAATAAATAAAGAATTTTGTGTGCATAAAACACCAAATTAGTAAAAAGATAAATATTTCAGTAAATTATGATCATTGAAAGTGGTATTATGGTAAGAGTGTGATAAAAGTTCAAGGTTTGTTTAACACAAGTGTGGTGTAGTGAGGAATGTATTCCTTATATTTTAGAAACTGTCGAATTTAATTTCTTTCATAATTTAGAATTAACGCATAATTTATTTCTCTAATCAGACTGTGTATATACGGATATAATGCAGAAACGTTGTCGTATGTCACGGACAAGAATTTTAACTGAATTGAACTCTTGTAATATTTATATGGTACAGGAAAACGAGACTTACGAAGCTGTCAGCTCTATGAAATACTTGGATGCAGTTGTATGTGAAACTTTTCGAATCTACCCTCCTGCAACACTGTAAGTAACAGCTAATATCGTAACAGAGATTCTACATATATTTGATATAACACGTTAGTGTCTGTGTGTTAGCATCAGTTTGTTGTACACAGTGCTTTTACAATAGAAAAAGATCTCTTAAAAATGGTGGAAATTGATTATTGCATGTTATTAAGTAGTATACTCTTATATTCATGACAATCACGAAATATGTATCTTAGACATTACATTGTTTATTTGTTTATCATCTTCTCAACATTTTCAAATTTCATGAACTATCAGTTGTCAAATTATATTTAAAACTATTACCGTTACTGATCTTTGCTAAGTTTTGTTTCGTTTTTGAAATTCGCTGAAAGTTACAACAAGGATATCTGCACGAGCCGTTCCTAATTTAACAGAGTTTGACTAGAGGGAAGGCAGGTAGTCATTACAACTACAGCAAACTCTTGGGCAACTGTTTTAACAACGAATATCAGGATTGACTAGCACATTATAACGATCCCACAGCTGAAAGGACAAGCATATTTGATGTGACGAAGATTCGAACTCTCGAGCATCTGATAACGAGTCGAGTGTCTAAATCACCTGGCTATAATAGTCCTTCTTTGCAAGAACATGAAGAGAAACTCTTCGAATTTACTACTGTGCACCATACAAACTAATATTCTAATATTAGGTTACATAAAAAATAACGGTACATTTTCATTTTATTTTCAAACTAAGTTATCAAACTTTACAAAAACTAACGGAATTTAGCACTGGAAGAAAAGAATTAATATAAAAAAAAGATGTTCCACTCCATCTGGAGTTCCAAAGAAGATCTAACTCTGATTTTTGATGACAGAAATTACTTCTGTTAGATATTTGTTTGCAATTATAATTTTCTGGACTTTCTAACATAACTATTTAAATCACCGTACAAGAACATCTATTCCAGTTAAAATACATTTGATTTTAGGTTTAAATTACGTTTAATTGTTTCATTCTGTTTAACAAATTATATCTTTCTGTAACATCAGTTCGAGTGACTTGTCTGAAAAACAAATACAAAAGACACGCATTAAGTTATAATAATTTATCTATATAATTTCATTTTTCTGACCTAATTTCACATATTGTCTTAAGACCATTAGGTTCAAATTATGTGTATGTGAAAAGAGCTGCCTTCTATGAATTAAAACAAAAACTCAAGAAATATATTGGATAATTTATGTAAGATCAAATACAAGTTTCAAAGATCATTCATTGTTTAGTTGTTACGTATTACAATTTCAAATATCCTGATTCTAAAACTTTAGTGAATAGTCTGGAATTTTGCAATTCATATTTAACAGTATGAGTTAAATGTATTTTTAATATAAAATTTAACTTTTAAGAAACGTTAATATTAAAATAAATACACATTGTTTAATGTGATTTCATTGGTAAAATCTTAATTTTTATAAAATAAATTACCAGTTCTTATTGTTTAACTATTACATGGAGCTCATTTAATTTTTCTTTTACAGTGGGGAAAGATGTCCTGTGGAAGATTATACGTTTGATGACATTGGACTGACTATACCGAAAGACACACTAGTGAGGTTCCCAATACACGCCATACACCATGACCCTAAAAACTTTCCAGACCCGGAGAAATTTGATCCAGACAGGTAACAGCATACTTTATTTTACACAGAAAGATAACAGCTGGACTTACGTTCAACAGCTGTTTCTTTATATTGTCCAAACAAGTAAGAGTTAGTTTTATTCCAACTGGTTGGACAACAGTTATTTCATTTTGCTCTAAAAAGTGACAAATATTGTTTTTTATGACAAATAACACTTCTTTTCAAGTTGTTCCGAGAAAGTAACTGTTTGCTTCATGTGACACAGACAGGTAACACGTGATTGTTATTTAATAACATGGTTATATCGCTTTACCTTCTTATTTAATTGTTCTGATGATCAATTACTACATATTTAAGATATTTTGAAAAAATACTTTTTTTAGAACTCCAGTTGAAATTAAAGCGTCGGTTAAATACAAGAGTTATTTGTTAAGATAAAGACCAAATTCCATTACAGACAACATTTTGATGTCTGACGTTATAAGACAGAACATTGTATAAAGAGTGTAAACCGGGATCTTTTGTTTATAGTTTCTTAACTTTATTAAAACAGATTTATTTCACTAATAAAATGTAATATTGTTATATGTGTTGGAAATACTGGTTGAATCTGTTTATTACTGTGTGTTAACAATAATTATGGAACCTCACTATTGATGTGTATTAACAATACTTGTGGAACCTCATTATAAATGTGTGTGAACAATATTTATGGAACCTCATTATAAATGTGTGTTTACAATACTTATGGAACCTTACTCTTAATGTGTGTGTTAACAATACTTATGGAACCTCACCATTAATGTGTATGTTAACAATACTTATGGAACATTACCATTAATGTGTGTGTTAACAATACATTTGAGTTTCAATCTTGTTGAGTGCCATCGTTATTCTAAATTTTTCAATTTTGTTGTTATTTTGATATTCTACAATTGTAACACAGCTGACTACAAACAGAGATAAATTTCATATCTTTAACTTCGTGTACATATTTCTTTAGTGAGATGTGTGCACATTTTAGACACCTGGATACGAATTTACATATTTTGTTTTTACATTAACCTTGTGGACAAAATCATTTTCCTTGATTTCCTTACTTTTCTTCACAATTGAGGTAAGATGTCAGGTTGATTGTGTCTTACAGAAAATAATTTAGAATCAATATTGCGTGAGGAAAATAAATGGTTGAACATTTTAATTACATGTTCAAGAAATTCATTTCGTAATTTATTTATTATTATTAACAATTTGTTTTAGAAAAGTTCAAATTTTAAAAGTCGAAATAAACTTTTTGTACATTCAGATTTCTTCCTGAAAACAAATCCAACATTATACCATACACCTACATGCCATTCGGGGCTGGTCCCAGGAACTGTATAGGAATGCGATTTGCTCTAATGGAAATAAAATTATGTTTAGTCCACATCCTACGTCATTTGCGTTTTGTACCTTGTTCTGAAACTAAGGTAAGGACGAGTTTTCTTTATTTTACATAAAACGATTCTTCATTTTTGTACATCGAGAAATTAAGAAAGTCGCTACATGTAAATAAAATATATTTTTTACTGACGTAATTGAGATATATCTATTAAGAGAACGGTTACTACAGTGATTAAAAGTTGTTATTTTTTTACAGATGTAGTACATCAATTTAGACACTACTACTTAATTTTGAGTCTTTGGAATTGATAGTTAATTTACAAAAGTATCGAAGTATTGTCTGAAAATAATGACATATCCAAACTTGATTACGTTCAGTTTGATTTACCTTCATAACTTAAAATCAATCAGCAATAGTTGATAATCCGACAACTTCAAAACTCAAGATCAATTATAGGTGTATTCAGATTGACGGTAAGTTTCCAGAATACAGAAAATCCTTTATATTAACCAAACCTTGATTATTCTTATATTTATTTTGTATTAACTTGTTGTTGTTTTTCTCCAATTTCTACAAGTTATCTACTTTAAAGTTGTATCATAAATGTTAAATTTAATGTAAATACTATTACCATAATGGATATTGACCCAAGGCCTTACGTATTATCAAAGTACTTTATATATTCTCACACCCTGTCTCCCGACTTATTTTTTATGGTATCAGGACTTGTAAGCATTTTCGTCAAATTGTTTCTTGTAAATTTGTCCACTCACGGTGAACTTTGTAAACAGTGCGAGTTGTATTTCTTAACTTAATGGTGTATTGTGTGTGGGACTACTTAGATCTGTCTCCTTTCTGGGATTGTGTAGTCTTATCTGAATGAGATTACTTTGGTGTGTACTCTCTATAGGACTATTTCGGTATATACATTTTCTTGGACTGTTAATGTACGTAATCTGTATGTGAGATATTTGATCTTCAGGTTTTATGTGATAGCTTGAATATATTCTCTATATGGAGCTTCGCTTTCATGGCATTTCATGTATCTGTACTCAGTATGAGATTACTTTGATCTGTATCCTGTGTGAGACTGCGTACGACCACCGTTCTTAGGAAAACCATTGAAAACGTTTTCTGTTACATTGAGATCTTTATTTTGCAGAATATATGCTATAAGTAAATAAAATGTTGATATGTTGTAGCTCTTTAGTACATGTGAGTAAATAAAACTTCCTCTGCTACATGTATGTTTCTTTTGAACAAAACATTTCAGTTGAACTTCAATTTGTGAGCATCTATGACAAACTATAGCTCAGCTTTGTATCAACAAGTAATTGTACAGATAACGAAAACGTATTCCATGATCACTACTGTATTCACAAAAAATCTTGAAATTAATTACAACACTTAAAAGAAATTAATAATCACGTCATATAATAAATTAAAAACTTGTACAAGTAAGCCAGGGGTTTCTTATTTTCTTAAATACAACTTAATGTTGTTTTGTAGACACTAAAGTTAAGTATTTCGCTCAAAAATAATCGGTTGTAAAACTAATGTTTCGTCGCTTTTATGGGCAATAACATTTTAGACGTTGAAGGTTCGATCAAGTAATTTATAATCTAAAGTACCTATTTGTCCTCAAGTGGGGATCACTTGTAGTAGTTGTACAGGTCGAATCATTAGAGACAGGGATCACTTGTAGATCTTGTACGAGTACAATCTCTGAAGACCGTTGTAAAGTAAACACAGTAATAATTGTAAATATCTGTAATTGTTACGGATTAAACGGACCCTGTGTCACACAAGTAAACGACACTAACTGTGTCACGTGCAATCCACTGTATAGCACACTCCAAGTTAACATGACCTATATCTTTTTTCTATTCTACACATGAATTCTACAGTTGATCTGTGTTTGCCTTTGCTTTAGCAAAGAAGCACTTCATTGCAAAAGTTTCTTGTATTCTGAATTATCAACTGTGTCTTAGGAAATCCCATCTATACAGGAAAATTCCTTCAATATGTGAGTTTTTTTTACCTACACCTTATATATACATATATCAATATTTGAAGTAATGCTCGATTAACTGATGAATTGTGAAAACTCTCGATTGTTTTTTGTTGTTTTATAGGTTATATTTATACAGATATTTAAAATTTAATATTTATAACCAACAGGTTCCTTTGAAGTTTCTTCCAACAGCAGGAATAATCCAAGTCTCTGACGTCACTCTCAAGGTTGAACGTAGAAACGGACATTCATATTAAAAGATAGCACCTGACCATCCAATAAGGAGAACGTGTTTTGTAGTTCAGACTCTTAGCTGTTGATTGACAGTGAGGTTCTTGTTGTGTTAGTTGCAACCAATATAAATATTTCTTATAATGACACTACCAGCCTACTTCCGTTATTAAATATAAATGATTGTTACTTTTGGTTGTCAATGTTGGTAGGCATAATATTCTATAAAATTCTGTATATTTCTTTATGATATACAAATATATATATTAAGGATGTTATTATAAATGATAAATGAAGTAGTTAACTATGATAAAGTTCATAAAAAACAAGTGATAAACTAATGTTTATGTATTTGTGACAAACATTATGTTGACAGCTTTCTAAATAAACTCTTCCGAGATGATAATAAAAAGTTTCTATAAATTGTAAATTATTATCTTACATAAAACTTATAATTAACACAGATTCTGTGCTATTGTAGTTTGTTAGCTCATTTTTTGTAATAAAGAAATTTTGAAAATTACAAGAAAACCTGTCGAAGCTAGACATGAATATGTGAAGTTTCCACTCAATTTACATTTTTAGCTAACCACACAAAACGAACACTTGTCGACTGAGATATGTTTTTCTAAAGGTTAAAACTAAATTTCCTTTTAAACAATGTTGATACTGTGAGTGTTCAACCAACCTTTAAAAGTATTAGTTGTCCAATCATGTTTGTAAGTTAATAGAATCTTCATACCACGATAAAATATTGAATTTATGAACATAGCAAAACTGTCACAAGACCCAAATGAACAAATAGTCTTTACTGAAGTAGTATTGAAGCTACTTATCGTATGATTTAGTTATATATTTAATTTTAACTTATTATTCTGTATCTTACACTCTTAACACTGATCTATAACTTGACATCAATCATAAACACTAACGTTTGTAGTTGTGCCTTAGCGGAGCTTTTTATGGTATTTTATTGGTTAAAAACATTTTTAGTAGTTTCTCATTGGTTAGAAATATTTGTAAGGAGGAGTGTTTTAAGTTTTCTTCACACATGGTGACATCATGTTGCATAATTAACATTACATTAGTTTTTGAAGGTGACGGATGGTTGTTTTGTATAACGTAAATACGGTATAAACAGTTGTTTTTTATTATCATTTTTATTGACATTATTGGTTAACACTTTTAACATAGAGAATTTTATTACCTTTTCGCTTTACTTTTATTTTAGTGATTATTTTACATTATTAGCCTACGGTGTATGGATTTAGGACCAACCTAAATCATCTGAACAAAACATCGTTAAATCTAATGGTACCAAACTGATAAAGTAATGGACTATACCCTTTAGAAGTAAGATAGTAAAAGACCTTTATTTAATTAACTATTTTCTTTACCAGGTTAACGTTTTATCTTTTCCTAATTAGGTAGCGCGCTCTGATCAGAAGCCAATATAGACAGTATAAAAACATGCAATATTTATAGCCATCAGATAGTCTTTATTTCTAATGCTTCTTGATTATTGGTCTATTATTTACCAGTATCTTAAAGCTTATATAAAAAATGCTGTTTGATTCAAATATGGTTGATCAAATTTGCGCTCTGTAGCTAAAAATAAAGAACAGAAAATGATCACGAGATCAGTGGGGCTACCAATAATATCAGATATATTGAATTTAAACATTTTATAATATGATACACACAGAACAAAATATAAAGAAAACATGGATATTTGATATCAATGTGGTATTCTCACATTAACCACAAGCTGGGTAGTTAAGCTCTTTATGGATCTGGCTTTTTGATTGTGTCCACGAATGAGAAACTTTTCAAATACTTTAAAAATTAGTAAAACTCTTTTTCAAAATGACTTCAAACTGAGAAGCACATCCATTTTATATTTAGAATACAAACAATAGCCTATAATTATAACAAGTATTTTTTTTTAATTTTCACGCACTAACCAAATAATAAACCCGAATTTGTTCTCTATGTGCAGAGAAAAATAAAATAAGATAGAAATAAATAACTGAAGTAACATAACTTTTGAACACTGTTTAGACTAAAAATCTTTATTTCTTTGATCGTGATGTTTATCTTAGCTCAATAAAATTATGTATAACTCATAAACATTGTGACCAAAACATGACCAATGTTTTACATACAACTGTGAGAAAAATTCAAAATATTTTTTTTATGAAAATAAATTTGTGGAGCGTTATTAATTCGTTTTATTCCGTCATATACTGGCACTATGTAATGGATTCTTGTTCTTTCTAGCTTCTTTCAATACAGTTAAGAACAGTGTACGGTATAACATGAAATTGAATTCGGACTCTAAGTTTGATCAGTATGTTTATTTAGGCAGACCTCTTTTGACCTGACCTTGGTAAAAGTAGATGGGAATTTTAAAAAATGACAAGTACATTCAGACTGGTTCATTCAGTTTTCAACAGAGGTCAGTAAAGTGTTACAGTAGTGTTGAAATTCATTGTAAATAATAGCATGGGAAAAAATAGCACCATGAAATGTAAATGATGAAGAACTGTTTTCTTGTCCAAACAATCCTATGCAGCACTGTACTATGGGATGATAAGAACTCATGTGGTTGATAATTACTCTTTGAACTAAACTAACGTGGCAGGGGTTCAGTTTGGAGAGAGAGAAATCAGATGAGTTCTCTCCCCAACCGGGGTGTTCAGGAACGTTGTGGTTCCTCTTCGTCCCTTTTCGTGGATTTTTATTAAGATTAAATGGTGTTATATATATATATATAATTATTATTATTATTATTCTTGACTATTTGGGTCGAAAATGTCTCTTCTAAATGTTGTCTTGGATGGAGGCAAAGGCAGCAGCGGAAAAGAAGCCCGGGAACTGTCCCGAAAGGAAGAGGTTGAGCAGATGTGAACATGAATATTATTCAAATCCAGATCAAAAATAAAACAATTCAAACGGCATTGGATTGTTCTTGATTTTTTCTAAGTTTTTACAGAAGTTATGCCAATTGTTTTCTCTCACTTTTTTGATTTCTTGTTTAATTTTTGTATTTGTTCTATTGATTTCTGTTTTAATGTGCGGATCGCGTGTGACGTAGTGTGCTCGTCTTAATTTTCTGCGTTTGATTATTAGTGCGTGAATTTCTGGTGTTAAAGTCCATTGAATAAGTGATTGTTTTCTTTTTGATTTAGGAATTGTGTTTTTAATGGCTTTTTTATGGCTTCTGTAATTTTATCAACATAGTTATCTAGTTCTGTTTTGTTATTTACATGTACTATTGGATGGGGTAGGTATGAGTCCAGAGAGGCATTAAAAGTTAGCCAGTGTAGGTGTCATCTCTTTGAAGAGATGACCTTATGTTTATATACATAGTTATTAACTTTCTTAGTGTCCATTCAGCTTCAGTATATTGAAAATTACCTCTTACAGTCATGTGAAAAAGTTAGGACACCCTATGAAAGCCTGTGTATTTGTGTAACAGTTTTGGATAAATAGACATTTAATCTCAATTTTAATAATACTGAGATATTATAGGAATATAACTAAACAATTAAAACTGAAGAAAAAACTTTTCAAAATCGTCTGTAAATGCACTTCTACAAAAACGCCTATTCTAACTGAAGAAAAAGTTATGACACCCTACCCCCTAATAGCTAGTGTTACCCCTTTGGCTGAAATAACTGCAGCGAGATGCTTCTTGTCGCCATCTACCTGTCTCTGACATCGGTCTGAAGAATGTTTTCCCGACTCCTTAATGCAGAATTCTTTCAGCTGTGAGATGTTTGAGGGGTTTTTTGCACGTACAGCCCATTTCAAGTCACCCCACAGCATCTCAATGGGATTAAGATCTGGGCATTAACTCGGCCATTCCAGAACTCTCAATTTCTTAGTTTTCAGCCAGTCCTTGGTGGATTTACAGGTATGTTTTGAGTCATTGTCGTGTTGCAGGGTGCAGTTCCGTTTCAGCTTTAATTTTCTTACAGATGGACTCACATGTTTCTCAAGCACCCTCTGATACACAGAGGTGGATTCTATGATTGTGAGCTGTCCAGGTCCTGCTGCAGCAAAGCAGTCCCGACCAACACACGGACACCTCCATTCTTCACAGTTGGTATGAGGTTCTTTTCCTGAAATGCTTTATTTGGTTTACGCCAAACATGTTCTCTGTTCTGGTGTCCAAATAATTCAATTTTGGACTCATTTGTCCAGAGAACATTATTCCAGAAGTCCTGGTCTTTGTCTACATTCTCTCTGGCAAACTTCAGTCTGGCCTTGATGTTTTTCTAAAAGAGCAAAGGTTTCCTCCTTGCACACCTCCCATGCAAGATAAACTAGTGCAGTCTCTTTCTGATTGTAGAGACATGCACTTTCACATCAACAGTAACCAGAGTTTGCTGTAGGACCCGTGATGACATGTTAGAGTGTTTGGACACCTGTTTTAGCATCTTGCCGTCTACTCTCAGGATTAACTTGCTTGGACGACCAGATTTGTTTGTGTTTGCAGTTGTTTTAAAACCCTCCATTTGTTGACTATTCTCCGGACAGTGGAATGTCTGATTTCAAAATCTTTTGGGATCTTTTTAAATCCCTTACCAGACTCATGAGCTACTACAATTTTCTTTCTGAAGGCCTCAGACAGCTCTTTTGCTGTCACCATGGTGCTCACTCTCACTTCAATAGTCAGGAGCACACCAAACTAAATGTCTGAGGTTAAAATAAAGCAAACCTCATTTCAAATGAGTAACGATCTTATAATCATGTGCACTTGGTGTGATACATCTGTTTGTGAGCTGAGCCATTTTAAGTGTGTGTGTGTGTGTGTTTTGGAATTTTGCACAAAGCTACTCGAGGTCTATTTGTGCTACCGTCCCTAATTTAGCAGTGTAAGACTAGAGAAAAGGCAGCTAGTCATCACCACCCACCGCCAACTCTTGGGCTACTCTTTTACCAACGAAAAGTGGGATTGACTGTCACTATATAACGCCACTACGGCTGGGAGGGCGAGCATGTTTAGCGCGACCAGGATGCGAAGCAGCGACCCTGAGATTACGAGTCGCACGCCTTAACACGCTTGACTATGCCAGGCCCATTTTAAGTGGGAATAAATGTGAGGGTTTTCTAACTCTTTTCTCAGTTGGAATATGCATTTTTGTGGTTTTACATTTACAGTAGATCTTGAAAAATTTTTTTTTCAGTTTCAATTTTTTCGTTATATTTTTATAATCACTCAGTGTTGTTAAAATTGAGATTAAATATCTGTGTATGCAAAAATGTTACAAAAATATATAGACTTTCATAGGGTGTCCTGACTTTTTCACATGACTGCACACAGATCATTCACCATCTCGTAAAAAACAAAGCCACTGAACTTCACTTCCTTTACACATGTCTGTCATGTTGAATAAATGAAGTGTCATTTTTTACTTCATAATAACTCTTCATATGATTTTCATCCACTGCGTATTTCCTTATGTTTATTATTTTTATCCTTTGAGTTATATTTGCTCCTGAGAAAGATTGTTTTCCAATTCTTTTGAGTCAGGATACCTATTAAATAAACTACAGTTTTTCAAGGACAATTTTTGTGTTGAGTTAGCACACATATTTACAACTTGTTTTGAACATTAGTTATACAAGGTTTTGTGACAGATCGTGTTTGTTTGGAGTTTAACAGAAGCTTGACAATGGACTATCTGTGCTCTTCCTATCACTGTTATATAAAACACGGTTTCTGGGGCTTTCACAAGTCTTCTGAGATGAATGCATCGATTTTGGTCAGTTTTCTATTTCAGTCCATTTACATACATTTTTATCAGTAAACAGACCTTCAGGAATACGATAGTAAATTTTATGGTAAGTAAGAAAAATATTATAGTAAATGTTTATGGAAGAGAATGTGTATTAATAGAATAATAATATAAAAATAATTATTGGCAAAAAGCCTTTAATATAACTGTTTTATAATCACCTTGAGATAATGTACTGGATGTACTTGTTCTAGTGTCTTTAAAAGAAGAGTAAATTAGGTGACCTTATGTGGCTTGGTTGTATGTAAGATCGACTAGGTTGTAGGTCATAGTTTCGAATCTCCGTCATCGTAAATGTTTACAGTTTTACTATCGTGGATGTTGTAATGTGATGGCCACTTCCACTATTCGTTGATAAAAGAGATGTTCAAGAATTGCCTGCCAGATGCCAGATGTCAACTGCTATCAAGTTAAAGATAACAAAAGTAAATATCTCTCGTGTGGTTTAAGTAAAATTTAAGACTAATCAAACCTATATTCAGTTTATATATATGTATTTATATACATAAATGTATAATTTTATTATTATTTATTTTTTTGTTTCATCAATGACTCTTCCAGTTTATCTCGACGAGGAATTATTACATAAAACTAAAAACGTATTATCACTTATTTCGAAATCACTAAGAATAAAGTGTGTAAAGGTCAGTGTTATGTAAATATTTTGTAAATGACAACATATCGAGTTGTGTTTGGATTTTCATTTCTATTATTTATATTTCCATATTTATATTATTGTTTCGAAGTTTAAACTAATAAAATATGTTGTTATTCATTTAGGGTAAC
Source organism: Carcinoscorpius rotundicauda (assembly GCA_011833715.1). Classification (NCBI taxonomy): domain Eukaryota; kingdom Metazoa; phylum Arthropoda; class Merostomata; order Xiphosura; family Limulidae; genus Carcinoscorpius; species Carcinoscorpius rotundicauda. The sequence goes on along the minus strand of VWRL01001675.1, from coordinate 2,929 downwards.
ATTTAGAATTTTCTAGAATTAAGTAGACCAATCATATGTATGTAAATGAAATGTTGGCGGCCTCGTGTCTAGACGTTGAGTCTCGTGCAAGAACGGACATGCGTGGATTGCTCTGGAGTTCTATGGAAGTTTCGCGATTGTTTGAGTAGTAGGCCTACTAGTATAAAGGGACGGTGACGCAGGAGAAAAGAGTCAGACATTAGTTTTATTCAAGAGAAGAGTCATTAGAAAAGAAGAGTCAGTCATTCGTTTGAGAAAGATTAAGTGTTTGCTGTGATTTGTGACTGAAGTTAGATCTAGGGAAGCTGTGATTCTACTTCGTCAATCTCTACGATTCATCCGAATGAGTGGTTATACTAAAAGTCAACACGTGTGAAACTATTTACGGGAGATCGGAAAAATTGTAGGCGACAATTTTGTGACGTTCATCGGAGGCATTGTGAAAAGAACTTCGACGAATTTATTGAACTGTGAATTGTTTCTGAGCTTCTTCATTTAAGCTTCGGAATTTCTTTGTGGGACCAAATTCACTCCCTAGACTGGAATTTGAGACTTTCATTTTAGATCATTATATTAGATACAGGCCAGTACCATTTTGTATTGTGATTAATTTTGAAGGTTGAAGCTAATACCATTTTGTTTTGTAATTAATTTTAAAGGTTTAAACTTAATATCTGTCATTGTTATTATATAATTTATGTTATATCTGTTAATAGTTTAGTGTAATAAATTATACAAGCTGTTATCTGTGTCTTTCTGTTGCGTTTATTCTACGAAAAACATAAAACATAATAAAAAAACGTAACATCAGTAATATGTGAGCTCAAAGGCGGTTGGGTGACGTTACCACTTCTGTGACATTGTGTTTTATCCTTGACCTTTTATCCTAGTGTATGACATCTAAGAATATATTTGCACAAAGGTTTTTAATCTATCAGTGCGCTCTTTACGTTGTTCATTATAAAGTTGTTTAACTATGGATCTTCCTGCATTACAATCCATCCTCCCTTGGTTCCTTTGTGCTGTTGCAGTAATCATCGGACTTATCAGGTAAATAAACAGTTTCTATATAACTTATGTTGAAACGTGAATTCAACAGATTTATACTACCGTTTTAAACAGTTTTATAAATTAAAATAGAATAAACTGTTTCCCTGTTTACTGAGTAATATATTTTAAATGTAGCTAATATTACAAGCATAGAGTTGATGTATGAAATACTAGTTCTAAACACCAGTGACTGTGGATGGTTAGTTAGTTTCTTTTACATCTTATTATCTTTTTATCTCACCAGGAACTATGACTTTTGGGAATCAAAAGGAATTCTTGTCTCTTGAACCAACCGAGGGAAATCCCAAATCTGATTTTAACACCGTAAATCCGTAGACTTACCACTGTACTAGCGGGGAGCTTAGCGTGAAGGAAGATACTGCTATGTTGAAACCCTTATGCATGTCTGGGTCAATATCTGACAGTTGTAAATAAGATCTGTCTCCAAATTCTTATTAGACTGAAGCTGAATCAATAATAAGAATGTTAATCACTATGTATATAAAGACAAGGTCATCTCGATAGAGAGTATTCATTAATCACTATGTATATAAATACAAGGTCATCTCGACAGAAAATATTCATTAATCACTATGTATATAAACGCAAGGTCACCTGGACAGAGAGTATTCATTAGTCACCATGTATACAAACACAAGGTTATCTCGACAGAGAGTATTCATTAATCACCATGTATACAAACACAAGGTCATCTCGACAGAGAGTATTCATTAGTCACCATGTATATAAACACAAGGTCATCTCGACAGAGAGTATTCATTAATCACCATGTATACAAACACAAGGTCATCTCGACAGACAGTATTCATTAATCACTATGTGTATAAACACAAGGTCATCTCGACAGACAGTATTCATTAATCACCATGTATACAAACACAAGGTCATCTCGACAGACAGTATTCATTAATCACCATGTATACAAACACAAGGTCATCTCGACAGACAGTATTCATTAATCACCATGTATACAAACACAAGGTCATCTCGACAGAGAGTACTCATTACCCATGTGAGTTCTTATCATCCCATAGCACAATGCTGTATAGGAATGTAAGTACAAGAAAACAGTTCTTCATTATGAATATTTCATGATGTTATTTCTTTCCAGCTACCACGTGGAATGAATTTCAATACTTCTGTACTGCAGTACTGACCTCTGTTGACAACTGAAGGAACCAGTCTGAATGTTTCAATCATTCTTTAAAATTTCCATGCATGTTTTCCAGGAAAGGTCATAAGATTTGTTTGGTTTGTTTGTTTTGGAATTTCGCACAAAGCTACTCGAGGGCTATCTGTGCTAGCCGTCCCTAATTTTGCAGTGTAAGACTAGAGGGAAGGCAGCTAGTCATCACCACCCACCGCCAACTCTTGGGCTACTCTTTTACCAACGAATAGTGGGATTGACCGTCACATTATACACCCCCACGGCTGGGAGGGCGAGCATGTTTAGCGCGACGGGGGCGCGAACCCGCGACCCTCGGATTACGAGTGCACGCCTTAACGCGCTCGGCCATGCCAGGCCAGGTCATAAGAAGTCTGCTTAAATGAACATCCTGATCAAACATAGGATCTGATATAAATGTCCTGGCACTCGTTCAGTGTTTTAACTATATAGAAAGAAGTTAACATATGGTGCCAGTATATGGTAACAGAAATCAATTTATTAACACTCTATAAATTTACTTTGACCAAAAATATTTTTATCACTGATATATGTAACACATTGGCCATCTTTTTTATTACAATTCTTTATTATTTAATTTACTATTTTCTAGCTTAGATTATTTTGTCTACATATAGAAAACAAATTCTGGTATATTATTTGACCAGTGGGAGTAAATTATAAATACATTCT
>VWRL01001674.1:0-25000 GCA_011833715.1 Carcinoscorpius rotundicauda | reverse complement strand
TAAAAATAGTAAATTAGTAATACATTAAATTTGACATTCTCTAACTCTGAAAGTTCATTATATTTTAATCCAAATACATGTCAGAACCTTTTACAGTGTTACAATTAAACTTTCGTCGCATAATTTTGTTTTAAATGTATTCAATAAAATTAGCATTGAAATGTAGCCGACGATCCAAATTTTTGTATTACCTATGTTTTATTTTTAATGTTTAAAAGAAAATATTAAACAATATTTTCATTCATCATCTTTATTGTCAAGTGATGTACAAACACTCTGTTCCCCCTTTAAGTTTGTGCAACTTCAACAGTATAGCTTTCACACTATGTAAGAAATGTAAATCCATTCTATAAATAAACAAGGTACAAATATACAGTTTCTCATTGAACTGAAGATGACCTAAGAAGGTTGAAACGTTGTTCTCTGATTTATTACTAAAACTGTTAATACCCATGAGAGCTGCCCTGAGATACAAATACACAATTTCAATATCTTAATTTCTTCATTTTCTGAATTCTCTTATGGGACATCAGTAAGTTTATGGATTTACATTACAACACTAAAATTTAAGTTTGATTCCTTGTGGTGGACATAGCAGATAACATTCAATGTATCTTTTCTCTGAAACAAACAAACACCATTTGCTGATATATCAGTGAACTTTTAAAACTCATGACAGAAGCCTTTCTCAACTTTCAAAAGAGTTTTCACAATCATATGATTTTATTTGACATACATGTTTATAATCAGTAGAGTGAGCTTGTTTTGTGTTTCACACTTACGTCTACAACTGTTCTTTTGACTTTGCAATTCAATGTTAGTTCAGCAGAAATAATTGATTTGTGTAAGCCGATTTAATGTTCATTGTAAATGATTTTTTAATCTACTTATAGGTTAGTTAGAAAGCTATTTAAGTTATTTTGGTTGACATTCTATTTAAACTTCCTTGAAAATTAAGGAGAGAGGAAGTGGGGGGTGAAGAGCTTCTGTCTTGGGTTGGGAAAATTTATTGAAATCTCAGTGAATAGACAAATTAGGATGTTGAAGTCATACACTATGACTTAGAATTACTTAGAGATCATATGTACTTAATATACACAGTATGCAATATATATGCTGTTGAAGTTTTACAGACTGAAAGGGGAAAATTGAGAGTTTATGTGTTACCCTAAAGACTGAGGATTTTTTCAAATATTTCCTTTTAAAATTAGGAAATGAAAGCTTAGATAATATAAAAATATGAATTATAAAGTGCATCCTGATGTTAATTTTATTAATAATAAAAGTGTTTGATTAAAGCTTAAATACAGCTCTGTGAAACTAATGGAAACAGGTATAATTTCCTTCATAAGATATGAGATGTACCCTTCGTTCTAACTTTTTATTTCTAGCTGTCAAAGAGAGGTCAAAACTTCCTTGAAGGAGACTTAAACTTATTCAAGCAACAACTGGTTTTTCAAAGTTTGTTTGTTCTCAGAGACTTCAATGCTGCAGGCATGTATGTCAGTAGTCGTGCTGCAGCGGAAAGAAAAGCATTAACACTTATGACAATGTGGGCAATCTTCGCTAACAGACCAATACTAGCAGAAGTCCTGTGGCAGAATTCAGACCAACCCATCCATCTGGCTCTTGTTATTTCCAACATTTGTAATAAACTGACTAATTATATTTTAGAATCAAGTTACAAGTTAAAGATTTTGAAAAACAAATGGTAAAATATTACTCTAATGTTGTTATTAGAAGATGAAAATTTTATTTTATTATATTTAACAATCTGTGATGATGAAAAAACCCACTTGTAGAGAAAATTATATATTTAAAAATGGTTGGTATGGATACGATGCCATTAGGTTTTGAAATGTTTATTTCAGTTGGCCTATACTGAAAAAAAACAAAAAACTTTTGTATAAACACTTCATTAGTGTAATTCTAAAAGAGCTCTGTAATAAAGCTTTGTTTTGTATACATTTAAAAAAATCTAATTTTATCAACAAACTGTTCACTAATTTTATGGCTACAGACAGAAAAAAAAAGTGTCTTCAACATATTTGTTGACAAAAGATGTGCGATATCCATACTAGTGATTTTATATATATATGCACACAAACACACACAGTATATATTAAAATAAAAATAAATTCTGCTATATAGTAACAAACCAATTATTATTCCATGAATTTAAATTTTTCTTTTTTGTGATGGGAGTTTAAAACTTTTTTTAATAAAATTGAAATATCTACATGTGATCAACTTGCATTAGTTATACACCTTTACCATTATGAGTCGTGTGAATGAATTTTTGAATGATATCTTAATTATGTAAGAAAGTTTCACTTTATTGATGTTATTGAGAAACATTCAAAGTTGATATATACACTGAAAAAAGTTTTTAAAAATGTATACGTAATCTAGAAGTCAAATGTACTCAGTGAAAAAAATTACATTTAAAAAAAGTATTACAGATATTACATATCAACATATCTCTACTAATGTTTCCATGTGTGTTTTAGGACTCAAGTAGAATTATCTACAGTGAATAATTCAAAGCTTAATTAGTGTTGGAAATAGTGTTCCTAAACTGACATGTAACTAATTGGACATGCTATACTTTGGAAGCAAGTAATAATATTAGCTATTATATATGAAGAATAGTTTTTACATTTTTTTACAAATAAATACAACTTTTTACCCTATTAATTTCTTTGTAGTATTTATGCAGCATTATGATGCTAAAAATGGGTTTTGAAACTCATGGTGGGTACAAAAATGGCCAATTGCATAGGTTTGTGCTTAAGTACAAAGAAACTAAGAAATGTAAGTGATCATAAAGTAACTTACTATTTTGGAGAAAACACTAACACAGGAAATGAGTTTACAATCACACAAACATGTGTGAAGAGCCTTTGAAATGGAATAATTTACGACTTTGAACACAAGGATATAATTTATAAATAAAATATTAAAAAATGCTTATCACCTGAAATATTTGTTGAACTTAAAGCTATAAACACATTCCCATTAAAGCTGTAGAAAATTTTAAGAATTTTTTCCTGTGCCCCTTATTTTTTTTAAATGAATCCTTTGCTTATTGTAGTGTATTACAATTAAAGAAATTTTTACTTACTGCAGCATTCAACTTTTGTTTGTAGCTTTTACTGACTAAACTACCAAGACTTTCAAAAAGATGCAAGAAACCATTTCAATACAATTCCAGTAATGCTTTAGATTGTTAAACTTTTCTCAGCCTTCAATTATTTCATGTATAACTTTTTTAATTTGCTTGTTTATCAGTTGGAAATAAGGTTTTATAACAATTCAGCTTTTACTACTGAGCCAATTTTAAACATATATAATGTTTGTTACAGAACATCTTTGCACTGATTAAAATTCCATATTTTCAACCCAAATGGCATCTTTTCCGACACATGCACCAAGTGGCAAAATCATCAACCCCAGTGTTTGTGCATAAACATTCCTAATTGAAAATTGTTGACTGTAGCAAATGCAACCATTCATTAGAATTTACTGTTTGTGCAGTTATTTATAAGCTAAATAGTGGGACTTGCTGTTATAATGTGTCAATATATGAAAATCTGGATTTTATTCAGTTGTTTGGAAGCCTGTTTTTTTGGTTTTTTTAATTTGCAAATCACTGAAAGAACCATTAGGATGTAGCTGATTCAATTTTAAAAACTACCTTGTAACCATGAGTTATTCTTCTAATCCTATGTAGAAATATTTAAGAAACTGCAAATATGCTATCAGACAGTAAAAAGTCTTTATTAATACAGTTATTTAGAGGTTACTACACCTGATATTTCAACTTCATTTTAGTGATCAAATTATAACAAAAAGTTACAGAACTATTATTTTTTAATTTAAAAATCAATTAAATTTTAACACTTACTGACTCTTGACATGTCTGACTTATTACTGTCATATGTATTTTCAACATATTTTGTAAGTACATTTGTAGTTTATTGTTTAATGATATATATATAAATACATATGGAAGATCTGTGTGAAATGTTTTGTGATAATGTTTTCAGTATCAAATGTTGGTTTTTGTGTTTTTAAGGTGTTGCTCTGTGCATTCTTTGTTTTTCCCATGTATTTTTGGGTGAAATTCAAAACCAATCCGAATGATATCTGGGCAAGTTTCATTGATGAAGGTTAGTTGGTTACATGGTAATATAGTGTTATAGTGTCAGTTAAATCTCATCTTTTTTTTTAATAGAGGAGCTGAAAATTGTAATATTTGTTACATCAATGGTGATTTATTCTTAACACTAGGTTTGTATATGCACTTGTTGAAAATACTTAGAGGTTTAAAGATCTGTGGCATCAACAGTAGGGAAATGTTTGTAGAGTAAATAAAGTAACATATTTTATTTTATTAGTGAAAACATATACATGAAATGTTTAATATGTGTATTTAGACATTCAGATGACTTTGCATAAAAGCAATGGTATAGTGTATCAGAAGAGTGTAATTCTGTTTGTTATTAGCTACAGACTTTGACGATGAAACAGATGGTTTGGGAAAGCCAAAAGATCAAATGAATCAACATTCACAATGCAAAGCCAGTTCATCTTATACTTGGTTAGCAGATGTAGTCTGGTGAGTTATGATGGCTAAGGCTCTAGTTTGTTTTATTTTCTCCCTACTACTATAGAGTGTATGTAGCATAATGGAATGTAATACAAACTCTTGGTTTCTCTACAGTTATATTCTACAAAGTATACTACTACTTTTAAATAAATAGATTTAATCAGTGGTAAATGTGAATTAAAAAAAGGATAGCAGAATTTAAAATGAAATGAGAGAATAATAAAACTGTATACATCCATTTTCAATGGTTTTTCAGTAGTAGAATATAAGTCTACTTTCCAAAAAAGTTGTTGATGATGTTTCTTGTTAATTAACAGATGCCTATGTTTGCTCCTTTTTTTAAAGCAAGCAAATATGTATTTTGAACTGGTAATATTCATATAAATTGTCTTATTTATTAAAAGAAATTGTTATTGGTTTTGATTTAGTGATATTCAAGTTCGACATATGTCTTACTTCTGTATAATATTGGTTCAGCAAGTTGTGTATTTCAAATAAATGAACATATCATTCATACAGAAGAAAATCAGTATGGAAAACAGGAAAATATATAAAGTTTGTGCACTGCCATATGTAATGCTTACAACAACGTATAATAATTATCAAACTAGTAAAAAAAATTATTTTAATGTCACACAATCACCATTTGTTTTGTAAATTTGTTTTCTGCTGTGGCCTTAGAGACCACAAAAAAGAACTACCACAAAAATCCAGAAATGGTGTTACAGACACACGTCCATCTCTGTTTAAAATGATCTGTCTTGTGTGGAGTGCTCCTGTTACCAAATTATGGACATTCCAGGTGAGAAACTTGCATGTATTAAAAAAACACTTCATGAAATTGATGTATTTGGTATGATTGTATAATAAACAAACGTCATTACTGTTGTCTGAATGTAAACATATTTTATTTATGCAGTGTTTTGTATTTTAAGTTTTGTTTTGTAAATATTATTTTCAGATAAAAGGTATGTTTTTTCTCAGTCATCTGCATGCTTTTTAGACATGACTTTTAATGCAGTTTTGTCTATATGTTTTACTCTCCAGTTTGCATTAAGAAACAATATTTTATTAAGTCTCGTTTTATAATAAGTGTAAGAAAATGTTATTTGTTTTACTTGATGTAGTCAATAAATAAATAATCTATTTCTTCAATAAAGTTTTATACAGACTACATTTGCTTTTAGGCCAAACCTAATTAAGTCACAGACTTCTTGGCAAATTAATTGGTAATTAATATGCTATACTAATTTGCCTTAATTAAATTACAGAGTTATAAGTACAAAAACTTTTACTGTCCAAGTAGTCACTAAAAGATACTGAACTGATAAAATCACTGAATACTCACTCTCTCTCTCTCTCTCTCTCTCTCTCTATATATATATATATATATATATATAAACAAATAATATATACAACATATATATGGTCTCATTTTTCTCTTACTATGCAAAATTTGTATGTCATTTCATTAACTTTGTTTCAAGTTTTTTTAATATAAGTATTTATGTGACCAGTTTCAAGTTTCTTTGACAGAATTTGAATAATGAACTTAAAGATAAATGATTGATTATTAAATATTAAACTACCATTTCATTCTTCAACAATGAGTACGGAAGGTCACAAGGAATGATGTATGTCAGTTTCAACATAATAGTTGTTTTTAAAGATACATACTCTGAAGAAATTATTTGAAAATTAAGTTAGGTTAATGAAGACAGTCTTAATAATAATAAGACAATGTTTAGAAAGTAAATTAGGAAGAGAATATTTGGAAAATAAATAATGTTAATGGAAACAATTTAACACAGTTATCTTCCTTCCTTTACTTCTTTGACTTGTAAGCAAATCATGAAGAATTTGATTTATCACTGTTAATGTTTTGTACAAATTAAGCTTTAGTCTGTGCTTCATTAGCTGTTGAAAACTTTCTACAAGTAAATTTAAACTATTAAATTTATAAACATATATTTTATTCAGTTATGTTTAACAATATCTAGCTTTATTTTTCTCATAGAAATTCTCTGTTTTGATAAAGTACATGAAAAACTGTTATTTTCAGGTTTTTTACATAATTTACCTTGGGCTATTCAGCATGGCTTTTCTGTGGCCATCGTGTGGAAATTTCTATTTAGATGTCACTATTTGTGCCTGGATATTTCATTTGGTTGTGGAGGTCATCAGACAAACGTATTGTCTATACATAGTAAGGATATTTGTGAGCATATAAAGAGTGAAAAATACAACTTCTCATTAAAAATGGTGTACACTTGAATAAAGTAAAATTTGTTCCTCTGTTTTTTAATTATAATGATGGCATGGTTATTGAAGAAGTTACTGTAAGTTGACTATTTGTAATTGTTCTGATTTATATGTATACATTAGGAGCAATTCAGTAGCACATTAGAACACAGACTAAAGAAAATGTTTACTAATTATTAATATACAGTTGGTTGTATTTACAAAAGAACTTTGTAGATATTCATGAATCCTAACACGAATAGTGCTAAACTGTATTGGTATGTATTTTTTTTCCTCTAGAGATATCCCAGTGCACCTCTGTTGTTGAAGTGTTTTCACTTGAGCGAATTTTTCATGTTTTTGATCCCTATTATGAAAGGGTACTGATGTGTATTGGACTGCTGTACTTTTATTATCGTCTCATTGCTATATATCTCCCATTATATCCAACTTTGGGACCTCTACTGTACAAAGTGAAATTGATGGTATGTGCCTAATGTGTGCTTTGAACATAAGTAAATTTAGAATTCTTGTAACAGAGTTTATAGAAATGTACTAATTTTTAGTTTATTGAGATTTTAAACATTGTAGTTGTATCTCAGAGTGAAGTTAAGATATATTACATTAATATTATACATATATCTTTCCAAGTTGAGAACATTGAGTTGATGTTTTCAATCATGCTCTCTTGATGGAGAGTATTTCCATTCGTTGTTTTTCTCATACATAGCTGTTTGGTATTCCTTGTGTATTCATAGGACAACAGATGAATTTGACCAGTTTTGGGGCATATAAGAAAAAGTAAATTGATTTATGCACATATGATAGATTAAGTTTTCAAGTACTTTAGTAGTATCTAGGATGCAACATGTTCTAGAATCAGTCCTGTCTGTGAGAGATACAAAAGTGTAATTACACATCACACAGCCATGGTTTCTGAGATTCATAAGATAGTTTTATTTTAATTTAACACATTTCCTTCTGAATTAATAAAACTTGGCAATTGCCATATCTTGTAATATAAAGATTTGTTATTTGTCTAACTACTAAAGAAATTAAATGCATTTGGAAATACAAATCAGTACAACAAATACTTATGCTTCATGTTTCATATGAATCAATCAGTAACCTTCTACATCGTTCTAAGTGACATAATATTGTAATGTGAATATTAAATTATATTTGACACAATTTCCAGAAATACTTATTTGGGTATTTATTAACAAAATGCAATAATTTATTAACTGTATTTTTTTTAATGAAATTTATCTACACTTGAAATTTTGATGGGGTAATTAATAGGTATGTGTTTTAAAGAACCTTTTAATTTTCATAATTTTTTATACATGGAATTGTTTAACATTATAGACAAAATATTCACTCAACAATAATTCTAACAATGAACACATAGATGTTTGATATTATGATATTCCAATATCAAACAGTTATGTATGGTAATCCTGAAGAAACTACAATAACAAAATGTTAGTTTAAATAAAAATGTATCCTTTTATATTTATCTGGAGTGTAAAAGTCGATTTGTCTTAAATTTTATCAAAATGAATGCATTGGCTGCTGACATCCAGGGGTTAAGTCCAACTACTAAATTCTGTTGATTTTTAAAAGGAATTTTCAGATACTGATATTTACTACAGACAAAAAAGAGAGAGAGACCTCAAATTTTATTTTACACACTTTGGTTGGTTACATCTATAATAGAGAACTAAAAAAAATATATAATTAATATATTAATGTTTGTAATCATGTATTAATTTACGTTTTGTAGATTTGGTAATTTTTCTTAAGACATTTAATGCACAACTATAATTTATATTCAAAAATAAGGTAAAAGTTTACTGGAATGAAAATAGAAAATAAATTTAGAATATATCAAATAAAAGTTGTGTCCATTCACATTTATATCTAAAGTTGTTAATCTGAAACAGTTTGTTTTTTTTACTTTAAAATATTCATTTTGTCAAACCCCATTTTAGGTAACTGTGGACTTTGTAAACTTTATGCGAATGGCCGTACTTGTGATTATTAGCTGTGGAGTGGTAATACATGCTGTCATTTACCCAGACTATCCATTAAGCAGTGAACTTTTCAGGCGAACATTTCACAGAGCTTGATTCTCTATATTTTTAGTACCAGTTGAAGATTTAGAAGGTAATTTTTTGTTTTACATTTATGAAATAAAATTTTAAGATAATCACTGATTTTTTAAGAAAGATGTTTGTGATATTAATTCACGAGCAATTGTATGTATCTTTATTTCTTTATAATTAAAAATATGTTAATGTATTTTAAGTATGGTAGTATTTAATAGAAGGGATTGACAGTTATTCAAAACATTCATGAACCAAAAATCTGTTGTGACTCATATGCCTAAACTGTTTGTTTTGAAATTAAGCACAAAGCTACACAATGGACTATCTGTGATCTGCCAACTATGAGTGTCAAAACCTGGTTTCTAGTGGTGTGAGTGTGCAGATATACCATTGTGCCACAGGGAGCTATATTTGCCAACCAAAATAGAAATTGGAAATTGCTTTAAAATCTATCCAACTATTATCATTTTAATTGTGCAGAATTTATTTTGATTTGGAAACTTTTGACAGTAATGCTATGAATAGCTAACAATCCTTACTTTCCATTAAAATTTAAAAAAAAATTTCTATTTATTGTACAGAGTTTGGTATTAAAAAGTATGATTTAAACATTGATATGTAATTTTTAATCTGAAAACTGGTATTCAAATGTACATGTTTACAGATATCTTTAGTTCTGTTATGGTGCTTTCATTGTATGCATTTAACAGACCCAAGGAAATAGATGAGGTTTTAGTCTAAATGTGATTTAAAATGGATATGTTTTAAGAATTGTGTTAATTTATCTAATATAGCATATATTTTAATAATATTGTTTAATTGTGAGTAAGTTTACTGCACTTTGGTAAACTAAGCTTTAACTGATACATATATTTATTAAACATGTACTAAATGTATGTGACATTAAATAGATTATGCAAACGTACATACTTTCTAACTCTCAGAAATGAAGTGAAAGATTAACGAATGTTAGTATCTTAATACTGATTAATAAATTATGTGATTAATGTGTTGTTCTTGTGATGAAAATAGACCAGGAGAGATGCCACACATTAAGAATTTACCAGAAAACCACTCACTCTTGTCATGTTGGTAACTGTAAGTATCCCATCATTGTTTTTTATCTTTTTATTATTCTTAAAACATAGTTTTTTATATAAGTGCTTCCTGATACAATATAATCTAAAATAATTATCTTGAATACTTTCTTCAAGTTGCTTAAAAATATTGGTTACAGAAGTAAATTTAACTCTAAGAAGAGTTATATAAAGAGATTAGCAATTCCATCAAAATTCGACACAAGTTAAACATAAAATTGCTAATTGTGTTCATTTAGACTTAGTAAATTAATACTTTCACAAAGGGATTGGTATGATGTACATGAGCTTGTATACACATTTGCAAATGTTAAGTATTTTCATTATAACCTTTAATACAGCATTTGTTTCTTCATAAAATTGGTAAATGTTTAGTAAAAATAACAAGTTTTTGTATATCAAAAACCAGATTTTTAATGAAGTATTTTAATTAAAAAATTGTCATCAAGTCTGTTTTGTTACTAGTCTGAGTGCAAAGAGATATCATATGATGATTTTTAAAAAAATCTTCATTCCAAAAATCTCAGATATTATTCATTAAAACATCTGAAATGTGCTAAACACATTTGAAATGCTTGTTTTCAGTAAGCCTGTATACTTTGTTTTTCTCAGTACTCTAACTATGTAGGGTCTGTCACTTGACCAACCTCGTAACTGTCATAAAAAAATTAAGGAAATAAATATAAATTATCATTTTTTTCATTCCTTAATGATTACATGTTATAACATGAAAATACAAATATATAGTTTAAGTAGCTCAAGTCTGATAACTATATGTATTTATTATTTTTGTATTATAATTATCTTCCAGTCGTGCATATCCAACATTACATAATTGGCATTGATGTAGTGCATGTGCAATCATGTTATGTATCCAGTAACATAAAACTGACCCCTAGACTTCCCATTTGAGTGTTTTAGTGGACTAGTATTTTGTAATATACAGTCATATTTCAATTATTATACATTATGTATGTGTTTATAGGTTATTACTATTTAGAAATAAACTGTTAAACTTCTTTCTTTTTTATATAAAAACAATAAATCAACTAAGTCTTTTAAAATTTTGGATGTGGAGGATATGAAACAAAATTGTTTTAAAAGTGTTAAACATATATATAGTTGAATAACCAACCAGTCATGAATAACTACACTGATACCATAGAATTCCATTTTAATTTATTAAGCCTAGTAACTAAGATTTTAAAAAATATGTAACTTTAAGCATACTAAAGACACAACCAACCTCACTGAAATCTTGCTGCATTGAAAGAACATGGAACATTTTTCAAAGATTAAAATGGCAGGAAATTATGCTAGGGACTTTTTAATCTGTTGATTGATTATTCACGTGTCATATATTGAAGTAAGTGCATATAAGGAACTGTTTTTCAAGAATAGAAATAGGTGAACAGGGCACTGTGTTTGATTCAGTATATAAACTCATTAAAAAATATGAGGTTCTAATTTTATATTCTAGTTTGATAATGTTAGTAATATGAGTTCATAATTTGTGTATAGTTACAGTTTTAGTAGTTCGACATAAATATCTAATTTTAAACAGTGCTGCATTCAACATATCATGTGACTCAATAAAATCTACATTTGGATGTGTTATTTTAATATTTACTTTTAAATTAAGAAATTAACTTATATATAATATTAACTATTTTGTGTGTGTTTTGAGCTGTTGAAAATTTGAGCAAGTTTGTTCACAAATTTTTATTTAACTGATCATTAAATTACTAAGTTCATTTTTTTCAATTTGTATTAAGCCATCTTTCAATTTTAAAAGAAAACTTATAGATTCTAAATGCTATAATTTAAAATGACATAAAATTTAAGGAAAACAAAGGATTATTAATCCAAATAGAAAATCTACTAAATTAAAAAAAACCTATCAGAAACATACAGAAAACTAAGTTTGTCCCTCATTATTCAGACATTTACTAAACCTTTTCATAAATTCTTTTAAATGTTTTGTATTTGGCACATCTGAGAGCAACCCATTCCAAAGGCCAGTCACCCTTTAAGACATATAAAACTGTCTTAGTAAAGCAGCTTCTACCCTGTCAAAATTTACGTATTTGTTCTTGTATCTTACCACTCTCATCATTAAAGTATAAAGAAAAAAAACATCAATTGACAGTTTCAGTGACCTTAACAACCTTAAACATGTAAAATTGTAAAAATCACTGAAAGTCTGGATGAATAGTAGGAAAAAATTAATTTAAACAGGTTTCTAGTTATATCCAGTGTTAAGGAAGGTATTAAAGACTAAAGTACTCTCGTTATTGTGTAGTTTATTCTTTCTTTTAACTTGTTTTGTAAGCACTTTAACTTAATGTTAACTTTTTTAAAATTTATTGGCACTTGGGTAATGTTCAGCATTAAAAACACAATTCTTTTTAAAAAACAACAAAAATTATGACTTTTTAACATTAACTTGTTTAAGAATAACCTCTTTATGTACAGTAAATCTTACATCAGTTATCTTGATTTTATTAAATATTGTGTAAAAGGTTTCACATAGTTATTTTCTAAACAATAATACTTTATAACTTATTTTGATTTACTTAATTCACTAGATCTCCTCAAAAGAGGTTTTCTTAAGCCAATCTAGTATATAGATATTTCTCTAAACCATAAACTATCAGAGAGGAGTGTTTTATTTAAAGATTATATATTAATTAGCTTCTAAACATTTTGTTGGGTAACATCTTAACATATTACTTGTATTGTGCTTTAAATGTATAGAATTTGGTTTGTAGTTTACTGTCTTTATACCTTTAATAAATCTTTATAAAATCAGATACATACACCTAAGGTTTAGGTATATTTATACCCCATTACATTGATGCTTGAACCTAAACTCTCCCTATATTATTATTTTCAAAGAGGATACAATAACAATTTTATGTAGTACAATAACTTTTGTTTTTGAATGTTATACATGAGTATATAAATATATATATCTGTTACTTGTATGCTAAATTGGTTGCTTATTGTCATTCTATTAGTAGTGTAGTCATTCATTATAAACATTTAATAATAACTTTAAATCAAAAGTTGTTAATGTTTCTATAACATATGTACCAGCTGATAAGTTACCAGGAGGTTATTTTTGATAACCCGTGAGTTAGGGTCAACTTGGAATGATGTCAAGATTGGGGTACATTATTATATTTCTAATATTTATTCTTTGTACAAGAATTTTAGTCAGTATTCTGTGATTGTGTTTCAACTATAAGCTGTCTGTTTTTTAAATGTAGATATATTTCTCTAGCTTTTAACAGCTTTTTGTCTTGTTTCTATTAAATTTCATTTAAAGGTCCTAGTCAAATAAAAATGTTTTCTGATGTTAAACAAATTCTCAGTTTAAATACGTAATGAAATAATTTGCTGATAAAGCATGTATTTCATTGTGATCTGATATTCAGAAGATTACACTACCTAACAAAATTTTTACTTTTTCTTGTTCCTGGGCAGAAAGTGTTATTTCCCAGTTGCTTATGCCTAAAGTGAATGAAAAAACACCTATTTTTCTCTTCAGACTTTGCTTTTGTAACCCAAAAGCATATGACGAAAACATGTTGGGAGACTATTTGGGGGCTAATACATGAAAGTGATTCACATTACAGTTGCAAATCTCAAAAAACTACTCAACTTCTAAACATTTTTGTATAACTTTAGTATAAGTACATGTAAATCTTGATTCATATGTTGTTTTATTCAGATCTTATGTAAATGAAAATGTGAACATTTGCCCGTTTTTACATAGAAAATAAGTTAATTTCTAAATTTCGTTATCCAGGTCACATGGTGAAAGGGAGAAAGTTCATTAGGTTTTGACCATAATTTTTCTTTCCTATGGACTTAAATATACTTGAACAATTTCTATGTCTCGAATTTTAACATCAATAAATTCTTGTTATTCACCTGTTAGGTCATGTTGCTTTTAAAATAAAGTATACACAGATTTCATTACCTTCCCTACTAATACTAGATTATGTTTGATGAATTTTCAGTGCTAGGGCATCTAAGATAGATAGCAAAACAGTTGCTGTCTGGAAATTTCAAATATCAGTTAATTGTTGATTTTGCAAACCGTCCTCGACTTCCTGCTCCTTTGAGTATTTTCAGTTATTTAATTGGAATTGTTAACTGGATATATGGACTATGCTGTGTGAAATGTCGGAAGAACTCTGAAAAATATGTAAGATTTTTAAGGTGATCTTATACATAGTAACTTAATATCAGTACTACAAGAAATTAATGAATAATCAATTTATATGTTAACGTGTGAACAAATATTTGTGTAAGTAGAGCAGTAGGTTTGGAAAATAATTTGTTAAAATTCAGCATTGATAAAAACTAGTTAACATTATTTTTTAAAATATATATTAAATGACTCCAAATTTATTTGATCAAATTGATTCAGTTTGGATGGTTTATTAGTCTATAAAATGATGTGAGTGCATGGTAAGAACATGCAATATAAACTGAATAATCTGTTGTGGCCATTTTAACACTCACCCAACTGTATAATATAATATCTCATGCAAAATATGTATATAAATACACAGATATGTGTTATAATGTTGACAACTGATACTGGTAATAATAACCATTACATTTAGATCTTTGTTTTCAGTAAATTAACATAGAAAGGACTTGCTCATGTTGTATTTGAAAGAATACAGTTCAAGTAATTTTTTAAATTGTCTTTATGTTGGCATGTCTATTACTTTTTCATATATAAGGTAAAATATGTTGATATATAAAGATGGTTTCTAGATGAAGGATGGAAGTTTATTTGATGAAAATATTGGTGGATACCTTCACAAAGAAGACTACAACTACTGGAAACATTTAGTTCAAGAGTACTGCAAACGTGAAGAAGAAAGTGTAAGAGGGGATGATTTATCAAAGAAACAAGTTCAACTGTAAGATGATTTATTTAATATGATAACAAACACTGAAGGTTAATCACACTTTATAAGAACTTGGAACTATTACTTTCATTACTGGTCTTACAAATCCTGAGAGCCATTGGTATGTATTGTTACCCAACAATTCAATTTTTATTGTAAAAAGCTTTTGTTAAGAATGACAATGCCCATCTTAGGTCAAAAATATCTTAACAAGTTATCCACAAATCCTCTGCTATACTCTAATGCTTCAGTTCTTGAAAGGGAAAAAACAACAACATATTTCTGGTTGTGATGAGAAGTACCAGTGGAACTTAAAGATGCTAGTGATGTGTACTGACACCTACTACTCCATTTTAAGCATTGGTCACAGTAGAACAGGTCAGTGGCAAATAATAATACTGGAGCTGAATTGAGAAATTGAACAGCCTGTTATGGAGTTGATTGGGGTTGATGATAGCAATTTAATGCTGAGTTTTCAACTGTCACAAATTTGCTTTAACTTGTTTTATGTGGTTAATTTATAATCAGTGCAGCTATGGCTAACATCTGCTACAACATGCCACTCTGTTACCATCAACAAATTATTCAAAATAACATTTGGTTAACTTTTTGTATTATATAAAAAGTGATAGAATTAACTCGTTGTATTTAAATGATAGAAAGTGTAAGCAGAATAAATGAAAGTGTTAGATTTAGCTATTCTTGGAACAATATTTTTTGATCTGCTGTGTAAATATGAGTGACTTAAGATATTAGAAATGATACTGTTACTGATAGTTTTTAGGTCCAAGTAATCAAGTATGATTTTTGTGATCAAACTATGGTTTTATTTTAAAGATATTTTGATTTTGTTTTTTGCGTGTTTGTGTATGTATATATACTAGATTTGTGTTATCATTCAAAACTTTTAAATTAGGTCTAAAATTTGAAAACTGAAGAAAGTAAAACAGTTCAATATTTTATTTTTATTTGCCATAAGTTGTTGTGAAAGACAGTTATGTGTAGAGTTTTTGGCTTGAACTAGTAGCTCAGTTCTGGTAGTTCAGTAAACTAGTGGAATCAGTATTTGGTCAGAACAGATGATTTAAGAACTTGATGGTTTATAAGATATAAACAATATAGGATGATATATAGTACTATTGATGACACATCTTATTTATATCTCAAAAAATAAATCTTTTGCTAGAATAACAATTACTAAGGTATGAATGTCTCTTTTTTTAAACTAATACAACTAGGTTGCTTGTATTTTCAAACAGTGCATCCTTTATTTGCTATGATAGGATTTTTCCCAAGAAATGGGACATAATAGTCTTTCATCCACATCATATCCATTGCCAAAGGTGCATTACACACAAAACCAGAACTTGTCAGGATAACTGGGATTAAACAGTGGAATACTATTATTAGAATAATTGTTAATATATTTTGCTTTTGTAAGTTAAGGATTAAATTCTGTTGACACTAACTAGTGGAGCTTGTTTTTTAAGATGGCAAAGCATAATTATGATCAGGTTGAAATTCTGTCAATATTAAGTACTGGAACTTGGAACTTATTTTTGAAAATGGTTAATCACAATTGTAGTCACGGGTGAAATTTTATCAATACTGAATATTGGAATTTATTTTTTGCTTTGTCATTATATAAGTTTACATGTAGATTTTTTTTTATCACAAACAGGATCTTTTCACTCATCTTAAATACCTCAGCTTAATAGTACCTTTAGTACTTTCAGATGTGAAAATATTTAATTATATTATATGTTGTGAAAAATGACTTCATTTCACTTTAATCAATAATAATTTGGATAAAGCTTAATACCAGCTATAAATACAGTTTACTATTGCAGTATACTGATTTTGTTTCATTAGAAATTAAGTAAAACATGAAATTATAAAACATCTGATTAAGGTTTAAAAGTATGTATATTCCAGCTGTTGTACAAAGATAGTGTATGCTTTATTTTAGACAAATAATTTTGTTGGGGTAATCTAATTATCTTTCATTTACACCTTGTTTCTTTAACTGTAGTTTGCCTTGTTTTCTCACTTAATATGATTATATTGAGTGTCTAAGTGTAATTTTTATGTGATACTAAAGTTAATATGTATTATAATATTATCTGATACTGTGTGATGAGTGCTAGGAATTATTAACTGAATTTTGAAATGTTTTGAGGTGTGAATAATTTGACAATGATCATGTGATATGTTAGCTTTGATTAATAGTTTTGATTTAAATATCTGACCCTTGGGGTTTTACACATATTGAAGCGTAAATAACATATTAGATGTTCTATACTTAGAAAAGAAACTTGAGACATAGAAAGCATGCAATTTTGCTGTTGCAAAATCAAGTATTGTAGTATTTTTTAAAGTTTTTAATTTATTTACTTGTTTAAAAATTGTATTAATGGAAACTGAACTACATAGTTGTAGATTTTTTAATACATGAAATAAAATAGAATTTCTAAATTTACTTTGCATGTGCAAAGAAATTCTATTTGATGTGCAAATTATGGTCACAACTTCTAACAACTGTCTGTTAATCTAATTTAGTCCCCTGATAGAACAGCAGTAAATCTGTGGACTTAAAATACTAAAGTCAAGGGTTAATTTTCTGTAATGGACATAGCAGATGGCCCAGTATAGCTTTGCTGTTAGAAAAACCAATATAATTTTATCTATTATCTCATCAGCTTAACAACAATAGCTGAAGATATTGACCATGAGAAAAATCTGATGGTACAATTCAAAGGTTTAATAAGCCATCTAGACAGAATTATGAACCAAGCTCAAGGTTTTGTAGAAGACCTTACAAACATGTCACAGAAGGAAGGTAGGAAATCATGCATTGTATAATATAATAGATAATGCACTTTCTAGTAATCAACCAAAACTCCTTAGCATAAAGAAAGGATACAAAACTCATAATCTGAGGATTGCGGGTTTGAATCCCCGTCACATCAAACATGCTCATTCTTTTAGCTGTGGGAGCATTATAATGTGCCATCAATCACACTATTTATTGGTAAAAGAATAGCCCAAGAGTTGGCAATGGGTGGTGATGACTAGCTATCTTCTTTCTAGTCTTACACTGTAAAATTAGGGATGGCAAACAAACAAAGGGTACAATAATCTAATTGCTTGAATGATTTTTATTTGTATCTTGTATACGTCAATTTGCTTAGCAGTTAGTACTTTTATCTTTAAATAATTGTGTTGTGTATTTTTTATTTTCAGAATTCTGTGACTTGAAGTAAATGAATTAATAGAGTTATAAAAATCAACAGTTTGAAAAGAATAGTCAACTAAAAGAACTTTTACAAAATGTTCACATACAAAGCAGATAAGATACTTAAAGGCATATATATATTGGTCACTTTCATAGAATCCACTCTCCCAGTTAGTCTGATCCATATGCTTACAATAATGTGCAGCTAATTTTTGAGCCTAATCTTTTTGAAATAATCATGTTGCATCCGTTCTTGATAAAACTAATTATAGTGATTAGTTCTGACTATTAAATTCAGTGATATTTTGTGTTACATTTAAAAAATAAATATTCCATAAATTGACAATTATGTAAATAATCTTTTAGCTATTTCACAAAAGTATTAAATTGTTTTTTACAACACTTACCAATTTCTTAAAAACATTCTGGCTGTTTCTTCTCTGTTTAATATTCTAATTCCTGAATGATTAAGCTTAAACCTTAGAGTCTCATTTATATGATTAGTCCATGTTTTACATAAGATTCGATGTACATTGGAAATACCACTCCTTAGCAATGAAGAAATTATAGGATTTTTTCAAAACTTTTCTTTTTTCTCAATTTTTAAGCTTAAAAATATATCTTGAAAGTTTTTGAAATATTTTTATTGTGAAAATTAATCACCAAAAAGCAAAAAAAAGTACAATTTTGTTAATAAGCATTAATGTTTATACAATGTTGAAAATAACAATTCAGAATTTTAGCCAGTAATACACCCTTACTAAATAGTGTGTACAAGTTACATGTGGTAGAAGATAATGTAAGATAATTATTGGGACAAGAATAAAATCATAGAACTACTTTTTTATGTGACCTGGCATGGCCTGATAGTTAGGGCACTTGACTTGCAGTCTGTGGATCAAGTTTAATTATCAAGTGTGCTTGCTCTGTCAGCTATGGAAGCATTATAATGTCACAGTCAATGCTACTAGAGTGGTGCATTTATATGGGGGTTTGCACATTTAACACATTTTCAAAAATGTTTTTAAAACTGTATTAAAAAAAAAAGAGGGTGGCTAACCACCATTGCAATATTTATTGGTAAAGCATAGCTCAAAAGGTGGTGGTGGGTAATGTTCAAAACCCTTTTGTCTATTGTTTCTAAGTTAGAGATGGTTAATCCAAATAACAATCGAGTAGCTTTGTACAAAATTCAACAAACACATCGACAGATCCTTTTCTTAGTTATGATAGCTTCAATTTTGTTTTGTGGCTGTTTTTTTTTTGTTATTATATCTCTTTCTGTATGTATATTTCTCGAAAGCATAAAAAATATCTATACTGTTAGGAAATACTGGATAATGGATAGAAAGGTATTACATAAAGTTTTTCTAATGTGGTGTTTGGTTTGCTTACCTCAGGATCTTTACTAGTGTTACTATTATTTTCAAAATATAAATTTTAATATAGTTTATTTTCTTACTAAGTTTCTGTGCACCAAATCTCCTTTCATACCCTTGCTCGAAAAAGTCCATACCCAGGAACTATGGTTCAACGATTTCCAGTACCGGATAGATATGTGCCATGGGAGGTTTTGTGGGTGGAATATGAACCTGTTATTTACACCCGTCATTGTTCTGAATTTCCAGTTTCTCTTCAGCCATTTGTTGATGAAGATGTATTATTGTGAGTTTCTAATCAAGTTCCATTTTTTAAACTATAAAGTTTAGAAACACAACACATGTTTTGAAAATAGTTTGATGAAACTAAGTCTTCAGAATTAATTTTTAAAAATAGTATTCTTCTGGCTATTGCTTTTAAAATTTTAATATTGAAATTCTAACATTTTTTCAGTACTTTTGAATGTTACTTTAAAGTAACAAGACATTCATGTAGCTCCTTTAAAAAACTTGTGGAGCCCATTAAGTACCAGTACTCATACAATAATCTATTTTTAAAGTCACCCAGTATCAACATGATGCTTTGCTATAGGTCCAGATCTGACTGATCAAAATACTTTCTAAACAAAAACATTTATTTGTCTGTGAGTGTAAAAAACAAGTCTGTCTTAGGTCAGTAGTACTTAAAACGTTTGACTATGTTTTCAAATCTCATACAGGTTGGGATAAAAGTGACTATACTACAAAGTTTAATTTCTAAATATTACTTTGAAGGCATGTCATGCCTCAGGGTCGCAGATTTGAATCTTATCCCTGAACATGTTCATCCTTTCAGCCATAAGGATATTATAATGTGATGATCAATCCTCTTATTTGTTAGTAAAAAATGGTCCAAGTGGTGAGTAGCATAAACTAGATACCTTTGCCCTAGTCTGTCACTTTGAAATTAGTGATGGCTTATAAGTTGTTGTTTTTTTCACATCATATTTAAACAGTAGTTGGATTTTTTTATAGATTAAGAGAAATAAACATCCAAAGAGTGGTAAAAATAGAAAGTCTATTCTTTGTTCTTTTACTGTTTTCCTATTATCACAGTCAAAATACTTAAATTAATGCAGTGTGATTAGATTCTACTTAATAAATACATGTTAAAACTGATAGTTTTGTATGAAAACATTCAACATAACATGTTTACAGCTAACTAATTAGATGTATAAATGAATAAAAACTTAGTTTCCACATACAGTAATAACACAGTTCATGTATGAAACTCAAATTTTCTGGTGTAATTTGTTTCCAAAATAGATTTCTGTTTAGTCGATAAAGTGTTAAATAATCAGGCTATTAATATTCAAAGTAACTTATTTTGCTATTCTAATTTTGTTGAACATGACTAATGTGTTACGTGGTCATTTGGAATAATATGTAGTTATGAAATTTTGATTACAAGACTTTTTCAGTATATTTTGGCATGAGCAGAGCAGAAAAAAGAAAATTATACAACATGTGTTTACTAGAACAATGTACATCATAGTACAGATTTATTAATGCAATAATCTGTAATGTTATTAAATTGACCAAAAACTAACGTGTTAAGCTCTTTCACTTGTATGCACAGAGATATATAATTTACTGCATATATTTAATTGCATGTTATAAAGGGACACTTAAGATTTTTTAAGTAGTTTTTCAAGAGTTGTGGAGTAACCTTACAAAACGTAGATGGTCAGACAGAAACTGGGGCAGATGTTATATGTGATGTTATACATCGTAGATATATGGATGATCCATGGAACACTGACCAGTCATGGCAAGAAGTTGAACTGTGGAACATTCACTTTCAAAATGAAGATCACAGTATTGATAAATTACCGGTATTAAGTTTTTGTGTTATGGATAGACGTGAATTTGATATTTGTTGTTAAGACCTATTATTGTTCTTCCAGTATTATAATATATTGTCATCTATTACATTAAAATTAACTGTAGAAGAATAGAATATTGTCCACTATCACAGGATGGTCAAATATTCATTTTTAAGTGGTACCGAATCTTTGGAATTGTAAGAATGAAATAAAGACCAAATCCAATCCTAAATTTGCAAGCAGAATGTGAACTTGTTTTATGGATGTGGCACAGTCACTAAAATTGGGTTTGGTATCCTCAACTTATTAGGTTGAAATCATCTACAAGACTATGTAAATTTTAAGAACTGTTAATTTGCAGGTAATATTGGATTTATCCAGAGTGATTACTGATAACTATATAACAAATCAAGCAGTCTTGAGGTACCCTCTGAACTACCAATGAAAGACACTGCTGCATTCTTCCACACCATGTAGCATTATAGTTATGGCCACTGATAGGCAAAACAGGTATCTTGAGAAGGTTATGAAGAAACCAAGGTAGCTATGATGACATCAACTTAATGACTTTCTTCATCATACGTTTTCTTACGTGAAAACTACACACACACAGAAATAACCATATCAGTTAAAAAAAAGTAGAAACATGCGATTTATTGAGATAACAAAATGTTTTTATAAATCACATACAAGGTCTACAACAAGTTACTAATTACGTTTTTAGAGGGCTCCCATTAATGTCAGATTTGACCATATTTTACCTAGGTGTGCCTATACTGTGCAAGCTTTCACAAGTTTTAACTGCAAATATTTATCAAGGAACATAGTTATAAATATCTAAAGAAAATATTGGTAACAAATGCTTCTTATAACTTCATTTGAACGATGCTCAAGAGAAGTGATATTTTGATTTTGCTGGTGAATGAAGATAACTAGCTATTCTTATGCTTTTCAAACCGGTTCAAGCAATACAAACAAGGTGAATTGTTGCATTATTGCTTTGTGTTCACTTTGATCCAAATGCAGCACTTGTGGGGTGGACATGATTTGTAATGAGGTTCAGGGTCATTCTGGATTTATCCAACTTTTTGAAGGAATTAAATGGCCAAGTTCTATCAATTTGCTTAGAATTTCCGTGCAGAACCTACACCAGAGGTAGCTGTGAATTACCATTCCTTTTGCAGAAAGCTATAAAAAGGCCACCTGTACTTTCTGTCTGTAATTTTTACTGATAGATTACAGGGAATGTATCAGTTGCTCGTTCTTGGACTACTTTTATCTGACCAAATAAGTGTGGTGCACTATTGTAAAGCAATGGAATACAAACCACAGACCAGGTATGCTAACCACAAAACCAAACCCTGTTTAAATGAGCCTTTATCACACCATCTCCAACAGTCATGTAGTTCAGACAATTTTCTACGTATTATTTTTGTTAGTAAATAACAGGATGAAGTGAAACTTATTAGACCAAATACAAATAATAAATAAATATTTATAACTTAATACAGTAAAACCTATAATGCGGAATCACACGGAACTGAGTAAATTTCCAGTTTAAACAGTGAACGTGCATTTCTTTAATTATATATAATTTTTGAGTGGAACATTATGCTTGCTTGAGTCAAGGAAATAAGATATTTGTGAATAAAATTATTATACTGTTTATGCTATATTTATTAGAATAACAACAAAAATAGACATTAAAATATACATAAATACACAAAATCTTAATGAGCTTTCTCATGCGGTTAAAAGAGAATGCCAATTCTATGAAGTTTATTTTCCCCCTTCATTTTTGCATACAATTTGATAGTGTTAATATAACTTAACACTTGTGATGAAGTAGGAATTTCTATTCCCTCACTATCTTTACCATTCTGTTCATCTTCTGAATCTCTCACACTGTTACCATCTTGTGATTCTATTATAGATTTTAAATCTGTTTTATCAGTTTCTCTTAAAACATTCTTGTCAACATTCACGAAACTTTCCGTGTTCACAGAATCATCTGCATCAATCTTCTCAAACAGTTTGGATTTCACTTGTTTGTCAAAACAAACTTTTAAAAAATGAGGGTATTTAGTTAACTTACCCTAAATTTTAAAATTAGGGAATATAGGAATTGTTTTTCATGAGAATTATTTTTAAGAGTAGAATTTTACACTCAAAAGACAAATGTGTCTTAAGATCACAAATCTAATTTAACTGCGAAAATAACGAAATTATAAAAAGAAGGATATAGTTAACCAATACTTAGTGTAAGAATTGTCCAAGAAATTATTAATTAAATAAGAAATTAATATGTAATCAAATACTTTTTTTAAACTTACTCAGGTTCTAATCCTACTCATTGATAGATGAGGTAGGTGAAAGAGGTTTCAATCAGCGTTACCAAGGTTCCACCACATATAGGGCCCTTTATAACAGAAATATTAAAATAATGCTGCAAAATTTTGATGTTTCAGGCTTAGATAGGTTTTACTGTATTTTTGTTACATAACAGATATTTTATTTTTTTCCTGGTAGGGCTGGAAACCTGGTTTCTTGAGACAGTTTGATATATGTTGCATTTTAAATTTTGAATATTCTGTCATTATCTTTATTCATCCACTTATAGTTAGTAGTCACAAGTTTTTACTTGTGACTGAATTGTTTTTCAAACTACTATTGTTAATAGACTCTGATGGTAAATGGTTTTTGATAATAAGACTTCTGTTACATGGGGACCCATTTTCACATTTTTTGAAAAACACAAATCTTTCCTTTTACCTACAGCATGGCTTCATTAACATGGCTCAAGAAATTTTTTGACAGTACACAAATAAATAGTGTGTGTTACAAGTGCTGATAACCAGATAATTTATTGGTCCATAAGAATCAAAAGAACATCTGTGATCTGTCAAACATTAGAATTCCAAAGTGAAACTGTAAAAAACAAATGTGGTTTACATGGTAACAGTTTAATTTGGTTTTTTAGATGAATCTGAACTGGATGCAGATTACTGAAGATATTTTTTTAAAACTGCCTGATGGTGAAGTAAGGCTTCTTCAGAAGATAACAGAAAATGTTAAAACAAGTAGACAGTAAGTCTCACACTTGCATCTCAGTTTACTTACAACAAGTGTTACTTTTCCATTTAATTTTGACAGACAAAATTTTGCTGTTTACAAAACCATTGAAACATTGAATTTTTATATCCACATCCTTGAAAACTAAAATTTAAAATAAAAGTTTGTTATTTTGTATTTGTTTTTGGCTTTGAAATTTACAAAAATAATTAATATATTTTTTAATTGACTTATGTTATTAATGAGTGTACTAGAATTTTTCTAAATGTGTTTAAGTGTCCATCTTTGGAAAACTAATATAATCTTATTACTGTTGTTTGTTTGCTTGTCAGCACATGGAAATGGTTCAAATTTTATTACTGTCAGTATTTTGATTCTTAAAAACAGCAAAAAATGACTACTTAAAAGAAAGGGTTATGTATATTTGTGAGTGACAAAGAACTGATGCTGAAAT
>VWRL01001673.1:0-25000 GCA_011833715.1 Carcinoscorpius rotundicauda | reverse complement strand
TGTGCCAATAAAATGTAACTCGGTTTGAAAGGAACCTGAATTGTATAAAATGCCAATTTCATATTACTTTTTGCAAAAGTACAGCGAAGATATTAAATTGTAAATCAAGCGTACAAAATTCCATATTTTTTAACCAACTGATTATCCACAAACTTCTTCAAACCGATAAATTATGTGCGGCCAGCGCAAATAGCCCTCGTGTAGATTCGCGCGAAAATCAAATTATTCTCCAATTCTTAATGACTCTGTAGATTTCTAACTCAAGTACTTTTTATTGTAATGATTATTAGTTCAATTTTACGAATTTTTTCTATTAGTTAAAATTGTTGATTCTCAACGTGAGAGATCTCAGGATTTATTACAGTTTCAGAACTTTAAAACAGCCCTCGTGTAGTTTTGCGCCAAATTCAAAAATAAACATCTAGAAAAAGTTATAGGAGAGGAAACGATGCACAATGTACAATACGAAAATATTTAATAACGTATTTATTGCAGGATTTACAACAATAAAGGAAGAGTAAATAAATAAACTTAATCGAATAAACACGGCTTTAATTTAAAAAGAGACAATAACATCAGAAGCTAAATTGCTTATCGGTTTTGGGAAAGAGAAACATTAAACAACTTTTCTGACAAACTTAAGACTGAGGATAAGGAATGAACATTTTGTTGAATATCAAATATGCTTACTAGCCCTGATAGCAAACTGTCTCAACAATCACCGTTACCCTAAACACTATAAAACAACTTTATAAATTTGATGATGTTTGAAACTCCTAAAACTGACCTGCCACAAGGACTAAAAAGCTACAGTCGTACTTTAAAGGGGACGGATAAATTCGTGATTTTAGCAACAAACCTTGGAGTGAAGTTACGACATGTAACATGCTCCTAATCTGTGGTAATATTTGTAAAAATATAGTTGGAATAGAAATTTCTCATGTGCATCTGTCTATCTATATATTTGCTTAAATGTTACGTTCCATCCGTGAGTAATTCACTTGAGACCTTTTAGGATCCTTTTACTTTCCATTTTAAACCGTAGTTATTGTTCAAAAAGTAATTTAAATGTGGTGTATAATTAGTTCTTGTATTGTATTCGATAACATACGAATTTCCCTCACCAGAAGCTCGAAACAGAATAGTTTCACTGATGACACAAAGTGATGCTGACATTTTCTTACTGCCCTTAATTTATCAGTGTATGACCAACGAATAGTGGAATTAACCGTCACTATATAACGTCCCTACGGCGGAAAGGGTGAGCATGTTTGGTGCTTTAGGGATTTGAATCCGTCACCATCACTTTACGAGTCAAGTGTCCTAACCATCTGGCCATTCTGAACCAACTAAAGTGTGTAAAGCTGTTAATTTATACAGACCAAATAACTACAAACTAGCTCATTCGAAACTATAAAAACAATACGAACTGACGATATTAAAGAATTAATATTGGCTTGAAATACACGATTCCAAAAATTATAATCATTTCGAACAATTTCCTTTTTATTTTCTCGAAAGTGCAAACAAGCATTAAATACTTAATTTTTTCCTAACACTTTAAAATGGTTTCAAAATTTCTGTCGAAAAAATTTGGATTGATTAAGTAATAGCTTTATTTACCGCTATAAAAGAAGAAGTAACTCAAGTTATAAAATTAACGATTTGTGTCTTTTCGACATTCTCGTCTTATTTGAAGGATCTTGAGGCTTTCCATACGTTGACGCGTGCGAATCGAAATCTGAAAGTCGCAGGTTCGAATAAAAGTCACACCAAATATGCTCGATCTTTCAGCCGTGAAGGCGTTATAATTTTACGGTCAGTCGCACTATTCGTTGGTAAAAGAGTAGCCCAAGAGTTGGTGGTGGGTGGTGATGACCAGCTGTCTTCCCTTTACTAAATTACGGACGGCTAGCACAGATAGCTCTCGAGTAGCTTTGAGCAAAATTAAAAAACAAACAAACAAACTTTCCAAAAAAAGTGGTATAATGTGTCAAGTGATAATGCCCAAGTGGTTCAAAGAACGAGCATGTCTGATGACGTAATTCGTACCCATATATTTAAAGTCAAACACCCTCATTATCAAGCCATTCCAAGCCAAGATTAAAGTCAATGGACTGTTAAGTGTACCATTTTAGAACCCGCAAATTGTCAATAAAATCTTTCATACGTAAACAGGAAAAAATTTCCAACAACTGTAACACAGACGGCTTTAATACAGACCATCAGATGTTGTCTTAAGGAATTTCTTTGAAGGAAGAACTCGTGGTTTCAACATCCCTCAATACTGAAAGTTGTTTGGGAACACTCACACATATGTTGTTTTGTCAAGTTCATATATCTTAGCTTTTATAAGTTTGCTGAAACTCGAAGAATTTATTAAAGAAACGCCATCGTTTGTTTTAACAATCACAGGAAAAAATTGTGTTTTCTTACTTTGCAATGCCGTATTAACTTACAATTGCAAATCTGAACATCAGTTTCTTCCAAGGATTTAACGAGCACATACGTAAAATAAAAACAATAATTGGAATATCTTTATCTGTTTTTCTGTGCTGTACTTGATTAACTAATAAACACAAAGTTTTTCTCGTAATTTGTTACTTGGGAAACAGACAAGTGAAACAAGTGGTTAAATAAATCAGCAAATACAGTCACGTGATTTATCTTAAATAGTCAGGTTTATAGTTTCTCATGATAGTTTAACCTCAGTGACATAAAGAAAAAGTGTCGTATGAAGAACATTGAAGTTGAAGTTCTCCATGAAATAAAAGGTAAGGTAAGTTATCTGTAATAAAGGTGAAGGTAAGTTGAAGCGTAATATATTTTCAGATAAGTTATTGAAATACAGTCTGAAACTCGACTCTAAAATAATTACATACACTCTTCATAAAAAGAAACGTAAAAGGGATATTTGTTTTATTTTAAAGAGAAATATATGTAATAACGTTACAAGCTCAGAGTATGTGATGCTACACGTGATAAGGTACTGATTGTCAGGCCATGTGACAATAAAAGTTGTGCACTTTGAAAACGGAGGAAAACATCGGATATTTCGCAAAAACGCATTCGTGTCCAATAAATTTGTTAGAAAGATCTGCATGTTCTACAAGTGCAAAATCCCTATAAAAGTGACCGGTTCTCGGTTTCCATAGCTCAGTGACTGGCCACCGACACGCAAGACTGACTGATGTGATTCGTCATCTCACCGCTTCCAATGGCAGGAGATGCCAAGCAGTTAATGATGCTCACGGGGGCATACTCGTTATTGATGTTGAGTGACGTTAAACTTCAACTATTGAGCCTGGACTGAGCCTTTGCAGACTTTGAATGCTCAGCAGTGAATGTGCAAAGTTTCAAACATGTCATGCAGAATTACCCGGAATAATTTGTTAACAATTTGTCTCTAATTTTACCTTTTGCGTTTCTTCTTTTTTTGAGGAGTATATAAAGAAGATAGCCCGTAAAGTTTCCAAAACAGTAGTCTAAATTAATAAATTCCAAACTTTTACTCTTTTTGTCTGTTATAACTAATTGTTGTAATTATGTTAGATGTTGTAGTTTGTAATTAAACACAAAATGGGTTATCTGTGCTTTGCCAACCACGGGTGTTCAAACCCGGATTCTAACGTTGTAAGTCAGCAAACATACTGTCGTGGCACTGGGAAGTTCAGAAATAGTGATCGATTATTTCTTTGCGATCAGATTTTATTGCTGACGTTTATTTGTTTTTTAAATTTCTCGTGAAGCTAAACGAGGGCTATCTGTGGTAGCCGTCCCTAATTTAGCAATGTAAGACCATAGGGAAGGCAGATAGTAATCAACATCCAACCCCAATTCTTGGGATCCTCTTTTTCCAATGAATAGTAGGATTGATCGTCACCTTACAATGACCTTACGGCTGAAAGGCCAAGCAGGTTTGGTGTGATAGGTATTCGAAACCACAACCCTCAAATTATGAATCAAGTCCCGACAGTTTGTGACTGGATGAAGCCCAAATAACGGGCATTATAAAAACTGCTATGGTGCATCGTATATATGTTATCAAAAGAAGAGATCTTAACATTATTCTCTGTGGCACAAATCTCCATTAAGAGTAATCGAGGAAGTTTTGCGCATGGCCAGGTGGTCAAGGGTTCGAATCCCTGTCACAACAAACATGCACACACATTCAACCGTGAGGGTGTTATAATGTGACAGTTCGTGTACAAGAGTAGCCAAAGAGCTGGAGGTGGGTGGTGATAACTAGCTAGTTGACCTCCCTGCTCACACACTGCTAAAACAGGGACGGCTAGCGCAGATAGCCCTCGTGTAGCTTTGTGCAAGTTAAAAAACAAACAAGTTCCACAGAATAATAAGTGGTTCTGTAAAAAATGCATTTTGAATTCGAAAAGGTAAAGAAATAGAAACTGGACACAATATGAATCAAAATGAAGAAGACTTTACTTTTCTCACAAAAACAATAATAATTATCCTACTTGATTAGACCGGCGCTTCTGGAAGGAAGAGCTTTCCTCACTAAACTTGAGACGAACTGAGCAAATGTGACATTATGTATTCAAAAATATAATGTTACACTTCTGAAAACATGTGCGCGACCTACATGACCGCCTGTTAATCCAACAAAAAATTGAAGGAAACTATAGCCTGGAGGTGTCACGTGACATTTTCAGAAAACTTGTATATTGTCGGATACACTGTTATTGTTGTTTGAAATTAAGCACAAAATGACACAATGGGCTATCTGTGCTCTGTCTACCACAGGTATCGAAACTTGTCTTGTGGTATAAGTTCACTGACACACCGCTGTACCACAGGGGACTGCATATACGAAGTATAATATTTTTAAACATCCTCTGATTGTCGGACAATAAACCAATTATAAGTTTTACCTAACAGAATGTTTCCGTTAATTGTTTGTGGTCAACAGCATGTTGTATGGGTTTTATTTTAAAACATAGTATGATTACCAGTTTTGCAATGAAATCGATATCACGTTCTGTGAGAATTACAGTGACAATTTTAAAATTTCCAATGTTCTACAGTAATTTTAACGCCGCCTACTTCAGAATTATTTATTTACTTTTTCAAATCGTTTCAAAATATCTTATCGTATCTTAAAAGCATCTTTGAGTGCATGAAGAAATATACCAACAAACACTCTGGGAGCTTTCTTGGATCAGTACATAATGACGAAGAGATAGATGACCAAAACATTCCAGAAGGACTAAAGCAGGTTCTCAGGAACATGAAAAGGATTAATTTTAAACTTCAGTCGAAAATTACCTTTGATTGGAAAAACCTCTTAACCCAGAAACCAACAGAACGACTGAAAAGAAAATGTATTGAGATATTTAAAGGAACTAAATTTCCTGAATTCTGGCCAGACAATCGTGAGTATAATGTATTGATTTTTAGAATAATAAAATTGCGATTTTATCATATACTATACTTTATATTTAGGAATGTTAATAATAATATTGTTTTTCATAATTTACATTTTAATAACAAATGGCTTTGAAATATATGTGATTAACTATTAAAATTACATGAAAGAAGTGTATAAAAAAGTGAAAAATATATACTATTTCTTATAAAAGGATCTTCTCTCATTGTATTTTGAGCTTTTTAGAAAATTTATTTGTGAAACTGTTAATTTTCTTATAAATGAGTAAAATTACAGCGACTGTGCGTTGAAGTCATAAATTATTATTTCCAGTTCGTGTAATTTTGTTTGCATTTATTGAGACGCTTACATTTTCTGTAATTCTTATTCTGAGGGCAATATTCGGTAATATTATTACTTTTACAACTTTTATCCGGTTTGTGTGCGTGCGTTATTCACGGCCCGGCATCGCCAAATGTGTTAAGGCGCTCGACTCGTAATCCGAGGGTCGCGGGTTCGAATCCCGGTTGCACCAAACATGCTCGCCCTCCCATACGTGGGAGCGTTATAATGTGACGGTCAATCCCACTATTCGTTGGTAAAAGTATAGCACAACAGTTGGGTGGGTGGTGATGACTAGCTGCCTTCCCTCCAGTCTTACACTGCTAAATTAGGGACGGCTAGCACTGATAGCCCAAGTAGCTAGTTTTGCGCTAAATTCAAAACAAAAGCGTTGTTTGCCAGCCAAGAAGAGACGTATAGACAGCATAATCTATATATTTAAATAACTGTAACTCACGGTTCTTAATTATTGTTACTATGTTAGAAATATGAAAATCAAAACTACAATAAAACAACAACAACATGCGATTTCACACGGTAACCTGAAGCCGAAGTTGTGACATCGTTTAAGTCAAGAGTCGAAAGAGGCATAAAGTGATAACCACACCTGGAATACTCAATTTATAATATCGAAGTATTGAGAGAACAAGACGACACTGTTTGATTAAAGAGGCGTATTTTTTATTGTTTAAACTGGAAGTTTTCTTAATTCTTGTTCAGTTTTTATCAGTAACATAAAGTTCGTTGTTGGTTTTTTCACGAATCCAAACTTAACCATAAAGATTATTGTTATTGAGTTACTAATGACAAGTTTTGTTGAGCTCGTTTTCAATTTCGCCAAATTCAAAGGTGATAAAGTGTGGGAAAGTCAGATGTTGAACATTGATCATTGCCAACTCTTGGGCTGCTATTTTACCAATGAATACTGAAATCGATCGTCACATAAACACTTCCATAGTAACAAGGACGAATAGGTTCGGTGAAAGATTTTCGAACCAGCGACACGCAAAATTTTGTATTAAGAATCCTAAATACCAGTGACGAACTAAAGTGTTAGTGTACAAAACATGGAGGCCCGGTATGGTCAAGTTGTTAAGGCACTCGACTCCAAATTCGAGGGTCGCGATCACGTCTTCCAATACATGTGCGTCCTTTCAGCCATGGAGGCGTTGGTCTAACATCACTTCAATTTTGTATTCTTTGTGTCTCTGATTCCTCCTTGAGTATTACAGTATAATGGGGGATCGACAGATGCCGTGTTGTGAAGATGAATCAGGTTTGTCTCAACATTGACTAATTAATCAACGAAAGACATAATACAAAAGTATAAGCATACTGAAAGTCTTTATTTCACGATACGATGAAAATTAATCTGAATATTACTTAGTTAACATGTTATACTGAATTTACCTAAAATCAAGTGGTGACAACTGATCATTCTTATTGAAACATAAGAGTTTAAAACTTTAAGGTTTTAGTTCACCTGTTATTTGAGGAAACTATTCTCCGAGATCTAAAACAAATTACAGCCATATCCCTAACGACCAGTTCAGATGTCACTGCAGTAATAAAATAGAAGATATATGTGTTATGCTTACATACCACAATACCAACACAATGAAAGAAACTTGGTCCATCAAATGATGGGTTACAGTAGTGACATGTTGACAAGCTAATACTGAATAACCTTATTTCTCCTGGTTAGATCAAGAGTAAAATGTTGAGACCTGATAAGTCAGAGAATTGTGGAAGAACTGTTTTGTATCCTGTAAAAGTATATGATGATGAGAAAGAGAGAGACACATCTGTTCAGCTATATCCTGAAGAAAAGGTGTGAGATAGTTGCCAACATGCTGAGAGCACCGTGATCAACATAATTGTGATTCAATTACTGAGCGAGCATTTATGACGATTATTTGTTTTAAGATTAAATGACAGAAAGCAAAAGACATTCCTTGCTCTCTGAACTATAAAGTGGTATTTCATGGTGAAATGCATGATTATTACAAAAAGTGAGTAACTTGTTATTTGCAATGTTAATGGATTTGAAAAGGCACTTTGAATCTTACACTCCAAGCTGTTAAACTCTGTTTCACTGATAAACCACCTAAAGAAGATTCAATAACAGTACTCGATTACTACACAGTTAAGATGGCTGGTATTAGTGAATGTAAAGTCCACAATATCAACTGTTAGATAAAATGAGGTTGAGTTTTAATAATTCGATGAATAGGCCTGAAGGACATTGTGACCATAAGGGTCTGAACTATTGAATGGCTTTCTGGGTCATTCACGTATGATATCAAGTAAGCTTAGTTACTGAAAAGTAAAGTATACTATGTAAATGTGGACAAAGATCCTCTCCACTGGCATGTCAGGTGAATCCTTGAGATTACATCATCCTTAGATTTTTTATTGGAATAACCAATTGTGGTAATGACCTAGGCATCACATAAGTCACAAGAATTGTTTGTTTGTTATTATGCACAAAGCTATCTAATGGGCTATTTGTGCTCTTTTCACCACAGGTATCAAAATCCAGTTTCTAGTGTTGCAAGTCCAAGAGGATGACCAGCCAGAATCTGAGAAGTAGTAACTGTCAGCTACAACATAAACAATTCTGTCATTTTATTTCAAATACTCTTTGTTTTTACAAGAAATGCACATGCAGTATTTAAATGATGAATATATTTGCACAACATGATAAGTTGTAAAATGAACTGAAGAGTGAATTATTTTTGGTACTGTACTTTTACACATTTTAATAATATGGTATGGACACAAAAATGTTCATCCCCAACATATATGTATGCAATAGTAATAATATACAATTACACTGCAACCACAAGCAGGAATATCAACTTTTGGAGTCTGCTGGAACATGGTCCTAAGTGTCACTTTCTTTGTTCATCGATGAAAATATTGCAGAAATATTAATAATCATTTGCAGAACCATAATATTTTTTGAATTAAGTGTTATTTTGAGCAACAGCCTGTGGATATGTTATTATCTTCCTACTTAAAGGTTTCACTCTCATTGCTGATCAGTAACAATATCAATTGGATAATGACACTAGTATGATGGGTGATGGAGCCATGAGTACTTTAAAGAAACTCTTGAGAAAACCCATAAATAAACATTAAATTGCCTTGTTTATAATTAGACTGAAATGTATATGGATATGCAGCAAAACAAGTTTGAAGTGGTTGTGACAACTGAGGCAACTTATTTGAGTTGTTATCCAAGACTGTTAAATTGAAAGTTGAAACAGCAGCTTTTCCTCATAACTATATTCAATTTTCTATTTCCAACTGAAAGATCTGCATGCATATAGCTCTTTCCCTCTGTTGTCTATATAAGGTGTTCATTACACTATCAGTTCAACATGCAAGTGTGAATGCTATAAGCTACGCACAGGACTGCCATTCCCACTTATTATTCATAACAGATATTATTTTAATGCTGAAAGCCACTGATATGCTCAACAGTGCTGATAAAATCTCCGGAACGTAGGAGTTTTCTTTCTTCATTCTTCAAAGTTAATCCATTATCAATTACAAATCAGGGGTATTTGTAAAATATCATTTATAACTTTTCAAAGCAAGTGAAGCTGTTTGGTTCAATATTAGAACTCATCAAGGCTGAACTTCCTAGCATACATAAGTGTGAAAAGTGATGTTACATGCAGTGTAAAACATTTAATGTTACAGTTTTAGGCATCAACACCTGGCAAAGAAATTAAAACATTATGCTAAATAAAAGCGATAAATTTACACAGTTTAGTTCACTTCTTTGCTTTATTCTATTAATCTTTTCAAATTAACAGTTTAGCAAACAAAACAAAATTAATAGCAGTCATGGCATGATTAGTTTTCACACATGACACCTTACTTTTTAAGCCAATTAAAAACTTACCTCTGATTGTTCTCAAAATCCATATTTTATACAGTTTATTAAAGATAATTGAAAAAGAATTCTTTCTGTGTTGAAGAGTGATTTCTATAATGTTATGAATAAAATTCATATGATTTTTTATCTATATGCAGTGCTGTGAAATTGTTTTGTTCAGTTGCAGATATCCATAAGTCTGACAAATAAATTTTGTTTCACCACTACCAATATTCAGGTCTCAGTATATTGTTGAAAATAACATCTGTATCAAAAGAATCCATAGAGTTGCTGATAATAGTTGATAATCATAGAAGTAATATACATGTTTATATGCAACTGCCCATAGGACCAAAAACATTACATTGCATTGTTAAAACAATTATTGTTGCCAACCTGAAAGACCTGGTTGTA
The DNA here is from genome assembly GCA_011833715.1 of Carcinoscorpius rotundicauda. Taxonomy (NCBI): domain Eukaryota; kingdom Metazoa; phylum Arthropoda; class Merostomata; order Xiphosura; family Limulidae; genus Carcinoscorpius; species Carcinoscorpius rotundicauda. The sequence goes on along the minus strand of VWRL01001673.1, from coordinate 14,969 downwards.
ACAATATTGAGAGAGTTATCATGAAAAAAAAGTTAAATTGAGTGCAATGAAATGCCAAGAAAAATCTTTGTTGTTGATGACTTGTAAAAAGTACTCTCCAGAGACTGTGCATTCATTAAAGGATATATCATTAATATTTGTTAGAATGTTGTGAAATGCAGATTAGACTGTAACAAAGGTGAAGTGTTAATAAAGGACACATTTACAACTTTAACGTGATAATTAAACTGTTCATTTTCAAAAATTGTTGAATAATCTTGATGAAAGTTTGGCAAATCAGTTAAATTACTCAAAGCAAAAATCAAATAAAACCGAAAAAAATTCCACTAGTGTTCCATGTAATTACACTTCAAAATCAAGAATGGCTCATGCAGATGGTCTTCACATAGCTTTGCATAATGAAAAACACCAGCTTCATGATGTAATGCACAGAATGTAAAAAGTGCTTTCACACTTCACAAGTTTTTAATTGTTATTACATGGGGCAAGTTCCATGATAGAAAAGTAAAAAAAAACAAAACATAAATGTGTAAAATATAAGTTAGTGGACATATTAATACAATACCTCCCAACACAACAATGTCATGTTCTGATATGCAAATGTCCAACATAAAAGTATTAAGTAAGTATAATACATAAATTATAGAAGTCTTAAGCAAAAAAGAATTTCACTTTAGACAACAGTCTAAACATGACTTGGGATTTTTAAAAACAGTAACTGGTTTCTAATTTCTAACTTTCTTCTTATGACTTCTAGCTTTTGCAGCTGAAAAAAATCATAACTGCAAAAGATTAAAAAAAGCAAAAATTGTGATATCAGTTATTCAGAAGAACTGATCCAATTATTTGTTCTTTGAATTGCTTTAAACATCCTAACTCAACTATTTTCATCACATTTCCTTATTGCTTAACATTAATGTTACTCAACTGTGTCAAATTGCATGTAATGCTAGCCTAAACAATAAACAAAACTGAGTGACTCAATAAATGGTGAAGTTCAAATATAGTGACAATTAATAAAAAAAGAGAGATTCATTTTAAAATATTATAGTATTTTTTTTATTTGAAAGTTTGCATTAGATCAGATAGTCCAGTTTTATGTGTGGCAACATTGTACATGTATACTTTCTGTCCCTACTTCAATTTATTAAGTTTGTTTGTAGCATACTTTTGCAACTTTGTTCTTTCATGGCATTCTTTCACATTCTCTGGTGAAAATAAATCAAATCATAGTGAAAACAACAGATTAATTTATTTCCTCCTTTATGATTTTACACTGTAAAATACTTGTAACTTGTATATTAAGTGTACAAACGACACCGATATAAGATACATTTAATAGTAGAAAGTAACTGTGTAATAATTAACACAGATCCAAATACCTCACTTCACACAATGGCTAGTTCATTTTACCAGCTAGAAACAATTCTCTATCCATCTGATGTTTTTCCCGAATCTTCTATTTTAATCATTCCTTTCTTTACCAGATCTTAAATAAAAATTTGTAGACATTTCTTGATTTATTTACTTTAACTATTCCATTTTGGCCTCATCGTTATGAACCACAACTCCCTCTAGCTAATAAATTAAAATATTTAGAAAGTAGCTTATAACATTGCTGAATATTTTTTTTTGCAAAAAGTGAATATATCTTTATGAAACTTCAGTTTATCTTTGTGAAACTGAAAAAATGTTCCGAGTATTGGTGGGTTTTGAAACGGTTCAGTGTTGAAGCCACTGTGGATATTTGTTGAAGATATTGTGCAAGTTGTCAGTCTTAATTTTGTCAGCAAAGTTGTCTTGTGTTTTCTTTTGCCAACTTGATAAGCATTTTAGTTTCTGAAGTTGTTGTTCTTTTCAATTGAAATCTGTTTCACTTTATTTTTGTTCAAGTGAATGTAATTTACTTTTCATTTGTTATTGTAAATCATGCAGTAAAGGCCGAATTATATCCTTTCATATTGTGCTTTCTGAGTCACCTCCTTTTCACAAAAATAAATTATTTAGAATTACTCCCAGTTATATTATTGTTAGTTGGTTGTAACTGATTGCGAGTTCAATAATATTTTTCAATTGGAACATCGGAATGTTGTTTTAAATAGATTTTACTAGCGCGTACTTCGTGATGACAAGACCCGAAACGTTGTGTTATTGATACTAAAACACGAGAACCAAAAACACACGTGAGACATGGAAGACATACTAATATTATTAATGGTTTTTCTTTTTGTGAACAATATATATTTCTGTACACTTGACTTACAATTTAAAATCTACGATGTATATTAGCAAAAAACAATATAAATTTTGCATTGCACGTAATTAAGATTCCTTTTAAACCTAGTTACATGTCGTTAGTTCTTGTAATCATGTGATAATTTTAAAATGAGGTCTCAATATTAGTGTACACCAGAATATTACAGTAACATGCTGCATAATAAATATTTATACTTAATTTTCCAGAACGTCATAAAACAATTCTGGCCAAATATTAAGGATATCCGTTCCCTTTGTCTTTTCATCAAATTTTGCATGTAACCGTTTTGACTGATGTTTAGAAAAATAATCTTTCCAGTCACCAACAACACCTTTGTGAATAAAAGGAAATTCTTTCGACTGTAGTGCCTTCAAACTTGAACATATACCTGAAGTAACTTTATTGCTTCATGAACACGTATACTTTGATGTTTCAGTTTTTCTTTATTTTTTTTTGTAACAAAACCCATTGAACTCTTCGTTAATGTGTTTTCTTATGTACTTTACCCGTTAAAAACCAATTAAAATGTTTGTTAACGTGTTTTCTCATATATTCTAGACTTGTTTGATGCAGTATTTTCTTCAACAAATTAGCTTCATTTTCAAGCATATTTAAATTTTCCTGTCCCAGAAACTTGGCAATTTTTTTACGATAGTTTCATGATCTGCTTTTATTTCTTCGTAAACAAGGAATAAAACGTTTGGAAGGTATCGATGTTTATAAAGCGAAAAAAGATGATCGAAATAGTCTTCCCAGTCATTTTTTGCATTCAGAAAAATTTCAAAATATTCAACAAAGGTTACTTCAGAAAACTTATAGTGTAGACACGTTTTGGTATGATGATAAAATGAAACGCAACAAACCTTTGGATTTCGAACAATTAAGATGAACTTTGCTTTCGTAGAATAAGGTTTTACGTGAAATGGGAGATGAGTTTTAATAGCCCCAGGACGAGGCATGAGTTCAATACATTTCATTCCAAAATAAATTATTATAGGACAACGAAGATTGTATTCTTCGAGACTTGTCAATGGTTTTCCTTTGGTTAAGATGTTGTGCACAATATTGTATTCAAGTTGTTACAGACTTTGGAAATGTCAATATAATGATGTCGTCATTGGATGGCTTCTTGTAAATATTTGGGAGTAAATCTCCCGACAATACTGACATTGTTAACATCTTGATAAGCTTGCATTTTCCTAATTGTGTACATGTTGTTTGAACCTTTCTAAATACAAGGTAAGGAAATAATAAACATTTTACTGAATCAATATGGAATTTCATCGACAAACCGACAGGTTTACGTCATTCACAAGAACAGAAAAAAATTATATTTTTTTTAACAAAAAGGCAATGAGTGAACAAGCTACAAAAGCTCTTACCTCAGTTGGGGAATCAACTAAACGTTGTTGACTCACAAGTTAAGGTCACATCTGAAGGCAATTAGTTAAGCAGATGGGCTCTTTACTTATGGTTAGAGAATATTATTGTATTCAACAGGTACTGTATAAAAAAGTGCAAAGTAAGGGCGTACCCCACTGAAAAGCATCACAAAATACAGAAAGTTGATCACATTATGTAAAAATTATTTTGAACATGTGAATTAGCTGATAAAAATTCTTGTAAAATGACTTATATGTTTGGATTTTCGCACAAAGCGACTTGAGGGCTATCTGTACTTGCAGTCCTTAATTTAGCAGTGTAATCACCACCCACCGCCAACTATTGGGCTATTTCTTTACCAATGAATAGTGGGATTGGCCGTAACATATATATATGCCCCCACGGCTGGGAGGGCAAGCATGTTTAGCGCGACACGGGCTTGAACCCGCGACCTTCGGATTACGAGTCGCACGGCTTGCACGCTTGGCCATGCCTGACCAAAAAATGACTTATATTTGAAATACATTTTTACATGGTAAGAAATGTGATACCACCGAAAATTGATTGATTTTGGTTTTTTGTAAGTGGCTCAAAATTAATTGTTATTTTTGTCTGAGCCCCCCAGTGGCTCAGCGGTATGTCTGCGGACTTACACGCTAAAATCCGGGTTTCGATACCCGTGGTGGGCAGAGCACAGATAGCCCATTGTATAGATTTCTGCTTAATTCAAAACAACAACAACAACATATTTTTGTCTGTATACTGTATTTGATAAACATATTTATGTCCTAGAGATTGAGGACTACACTTCCAACGTGTGTGTGTAAAGAACATACAAAAAACGTGTGCCAATGAAATTTTATCTACAATTTGGAAAACGCCAAAAATGATAGCGATAGCTAGTTTAAGTGAAAACTCCCTTCATTGGAAGGATAAATTTTCACGTAAATATAAAAAGTTACTTAAGAAGACGGAATAGAAATAAATTCATGCATTCTACTAGAAGCTTTTCAGCCATTTGGGAATGTGCCAAGAAATGACACAGCAAAAAATTGTAAGTGTAAGAGAAGGCATGTTGTATGATGAAGTATTACAGTTACAAAGCAAAATATACTACATGGTGTTCTTGACTTTTCTTGTGTTTTCCTTTTTTGCAAAGCTACATCGGGCTATCTGCTTGCAGTTAAAATCTTACATTCTAAGCTGCTTTACGTGAAGAACGAGATTCTCCTTATTAAACAATTTTAAATTACCTTGAGATGTACGAATCTAAACAAAAGAGATAAAAGTATTTAATGATTTATTGTAAATTGTTCAATTATAAGTGTGTGTGGAAACAAAGAGAAAGTAAAGTGCAAATCCAAAGTGGGTGTCACCCAAAAAGAAAATTGTGTGTCATAATAATTCATGGATAAACCGAAGTCCTTAAGTTACTCATAACAGCCGTGAATATAAGGCGTTCACACCAATGGTACCGCAAGTAAATAAGTTGAAGCGTGATGGATTTTCAGTATTGAATTTTGACATTTTCGCCTGGCTGGGGAGGTTTGGTTGTATGTAGCTCGGTAGAAACGAATTAGAATTAATATTTGACAAAATCGAAAATATTGTACTTCAGAGTAGGATTTTTGCACAGGGAGGAAAAAATTTTCTGAATATCCCCTGAATTTAATTATTACGTGACCTATTAATGCCTTGACCAATTGGACCATCTTTGATTATTCAACATTAGCTGTAGAAATGAACTTCTGTGAGAAAAGCAATGGTTCCTTCAGAATTATAACACACACCACATCATATTAGCCATTGTATCTAATCACTGTTTACACACATATAATAGTTGGATTTCGGGCCTGGCATGGCCTAGCGCGTTAAGACGTGTGCTTCGTAATCTGAGGGTCGCGTATTCGCGCCCGAGTCGCGCCAAACATGCTCGCCCTCACAGCCATGGGGGCGTTATAAACTGACCGTCAATCCCACTATTCGTTGGTAAGATAGCTAGCACAGATAGCCCTCGAGTAGTTTTGTGCGAAATTCCAAAAACCAAACCAAACCATATTTGGATTTACCTTGAGTATCTCAGATCTCATTCTGACTGACCTTTACTGGTTAGTTTTGGAATACTTCCTAAGAGTTAAAAAAACAACATCTGATTACATTCGGAGATGATATGCAAGAAAAGTGACTGTCTGTTACATCAGGAATGCACCAAATGTGAAAATCAAGTATCCGGAGCAAAGTGTTGTCTGTAGTAGACACTAGAGGTCTCCTCACGCCACATGTAACGAAGTACCAAGAGCATATAAGAATATTCTCATAATTTTGTTTTATCATAAAACATTTGAAAATAGCGTGATGTCAAACTCGCCTCCCATGTAAATAAAATTATGTTTGATAGAATAATAATTTAAGACGAAAATTGTATTTAAGTTCAAAGTGAAACTTGGTTGAGTACAATATAAAGAACTGTTTGGTTTCAATGTCATTTTACACACTGCACAGAGTTTTGGCGAGGATATTTGTTTGTTTACGAATTTCGCGTAAATCTGTGATGTGAGGCTTCACTATTATTTTACAGACTGCAAAGATCTCACATTATAACAAACCGAAAAGGGCTAGCATGTTTAGTGTGACTAGGATTTGAACCTCAGATTACGAGTCGATCTCCCCACCCATCTGGCCATGCCGGATTTCTTTGAAAGGGAACGAAAAAATTGAAGCATCTTAAACTAACTTCAGCGTATTGTGAACGTATGATGTTCTTGAAGAATGTGTAAACACCAGGTCGTTCGATTCGTCTCTGCACTACACACACGATACTGTTGACTACTATTCTGCTATATTTGTAATGTCTCTTGCCACAACTAAAGACACAGAATCCTCTTTCACAGAAAACTTTTCAGTTGATGACTGGTCCACACATGAAAGAATGCTTAAAACTCCTGCTTGCGCACAGTGAAAACTAGTTACACTTTTTCACTTCACTAGAATTTGTTTTTTACGCATCTTGATATTTCCATTCTTTATTTTGTGGCTTTTATATTGTATTCTTTGATACATTAAGTGATAATCTTTCTGTCTCGTCACCCTTCGTACAGATGACAATAAGCCTTCTCTTCTGCATTCCCTATAAGGTCAGCATTTTACTGAATGCACACTGCTATAGAGGGTAAAAATAATTAGATTCTCCGCTGCTTTATTGTACATAATTACCCCAATAAACGTACAATTACTTAAGAGTTGTTGTAATCCTGTATAATACCACTCATTGCATTGGTGTTTGATTGACAGATTTTCTATGATTATACTTTCAAACACATTCATATCACATATTAAGTTTTGGTGATGTTTTGGTGGTGTAAACTAAATACGATGATTTCAGTGTTGGTGTCCATACCACTTTGAAACATCGCGTACAATTTCAATGATATAAATTAGAAAGCACAATTAAATATTGTAGTTAGAAATAGAACAAGGTTTTTGTAACACCAGGTTTGGGCGACGATAGTTGTGAGTTGGAAAATTGTTCATGTTTCATTACTTGTTAGCAGTTAACAAAAGTCTGTAAACTTTCTCTTTTTTTCAATTATGGCTGTTTTCTTACAATAAAACCCTTCTATTTTCTGAAATTTTGAACAGACTGATTGATGTAAACTGCCATTTCATTTTTTTTGACAAGAACAATCAGTTCTTTTGAAAATATTTTAACATTAGCCAACTGATCACATTTTTAATGATATATCGTAAACACTTGAAAATAATTCGCAGTTTTATGCTTTTACCCTGAATTTTTTTAATACATGCCACTTTCATTTGATTATGATGCCCGAGACGCACAAACATTAACAGCTGTAATCAGATAACAATTTAAAACCACACACACATATATATTAATACCTGGAACCAGACCATACTTTAAAATTTCAACAGAAATCTCCTACTGTGAATAATATTGAGGTATCTTTATTTGCAAATGATCATTTACTTATACTTATGCTTCCTCTATAAAGTACAACCTCAAAAATACACTTTATCAGGCTCACATCGGTGCCGTCAGATATTCGTACGAAAGGTTGATACGAAACGAAAAGAAGCGAGAGTCCATCAAAGTATATTGTTATTTATCAACTCCGTTAAGGTTAAAGTGATGTGAAATAACTATTATGACAAGGGGCAAAGTCTTCTATTTCATTTATTTTTTATTTAGATCTCTTAAAATTATCTAATCTTTTGTGCTAATTTTTAAAATAAATACAGTGCGTCCTTTACCTAATTAATCACAAGATCACTGATGAGAGCAGGTGAAGACTGAGTTTTATTCTTACAACTCAAAGGTAATGAGCTGTTTATGTTATGATACGGTTTCTCTGTTTGTAGTTTACAAAACTTAAATTATCACTAACTTAGTAATGAATTAATTTCTTCGAAAAATTTAACTCAATGATAAAGTAACACGTGTGTTTAATAATATGATTTATTCATTGAACGTTTCACAATATTCAAATTTTCTTCTTTAGTTATCTGGAGCTACAAGACAAAGAATAGTAATTACACTGTTTGTGCTTTAATTTATTTCTAGCTTGGTACGAAGAATAGCATTGTAGATTTTTTGAAAATAAAAGTGTCACTGAATGTTTAAGAACATTAGAAGTTAGTATGATGTCAAAAAAACAGTATCATTGGTTTAAAAAGTTTTTTAACTTTTTATTAATTCTAGGACACAACAGTTAGAAACGAATGAAGGCACATTTACGTAGGGTGTCAGAAATCTATGTGATGAGTTATAAATTTAACAATACACAAGCGGTACGCGCTAAATGTGGGGCTCATATATGAGGATTTTCGTAACACATCATTGGTCTCAATACATTTATATCTATGTGTTCCGTTTGTGAGCTTTAAAATAGAGAGTCAGTACTCGATTTTAAGCTGAAATCGTCTATTTTGGAATAGAGACACAATCTTCAAGTGTATGGAAAAGATCCGCCAGTTTTGCTAATTACATTTTTGGAGACTGTGTTCACGTTATATGTGATTTCGCTTACTATAGCGAAACAACAGCGTTCGTTTCAATTGCTACTGTATCTGTACTTGTCGTGGTTTATGTTTGTGATAGGTCAAATAAATTTTCAAACAGTAACAAACGAACAATAATTACATACCGTCAAAAACAAAGCATACAGGAAAACCAAAACCTGTAATGTTTGGAGTGTATTAATTTATCACTAAGTGCTCTCGTTCTTAACCCAGTTTCGACCATTATCTTCATAATACCTCAAGAAATTCAGTCCACTTTCAAAAAATATGTATTAGTTTTGAATCTGTACACTAAGTCAAAAATGTAAATTATTATTGACAGAGAATTATATCAGCAACAATGTAAAATATATTTTGTATTATACCAGTTATAATGTTTTTTATTGTTTATTTTGAAGTGTAAATCTGCAAAATTGTTTAAATGCGCACTGGTAATGGCAAGTATCGAATACAACAACTTTTTTTGCGCTGTAAACAATAAAACTAGATTTCCATAGTTAATGGTAATAAATAATTTTAATCAACAAAAATTCGAAAGAAAAATTAGATATTTCATTTTTTTTTATAAGTTTGAACAAATAAGTTTCCAGCAGCAATCTACAGAACTCTCCTAATTTTCATCAGAAGTTATTTTCTATTGATAAACCTTTATTACTTTCTTTATTGTATTTTAACATAATGTTAAAAACCAGGATGAAAAAAACTCTGAATATTTAAAAAGTCGAGTTAATTGTGTGGGGTAAAGTTGCATCTAGTCATAAATTTTATCGCGAAATGTATTTCAGAATGAAGACAAACCTTCGAAGAAAGGATCTGGTTCAGTAAAAAAGACATTGTGTCGAAGATATCCAAATCTGCTCTAAATACTAATACAGAGTGAATTCGAAATTAAGACGGTTTCTAAGGTTCTCCAAGTCGCAATGTCCGGTCTTATTATATTTTATGGCTATGTGTTTTGACAATAGTCTTGAAGCGTAGTTTTCGTATCCAATAATAAGAATACCTGTTTTATTTATCAGCTGTTTGAGGCATGTGTTGAACTTTCAGGTTGTGACTCATGCCTATTTTTCCACACTTCAGTTCTTTCATAGTTATATTGCATTCTCTGATGTAGGGAGCATACTAGTACCCTTTTTGTCCATTAGTGGCCTAATTATCATATGTATGCTCAAACATCCACATTGTGTCAACTTTTTTTAAAGCTTTATTGATATAAAGTATAATAAAAGTAACGTCTTCAATCTCGTTTACTCGAATTTTATTTTAATATATCACTGGTTATAACGATTTACCAAACAGATCTCACCTGGGCGTCACATGTGTGCATCGAAATATATTTCATGATGGTTACAATTCTATTTCATACAAAAATCATCACTGTCTAAATTTCTTATCTAGAAACGTGTAAACAATGTAAAAATGAAGTTTAAATATGTTATTGTAGAGGAACTTAAAAATCTGATTTACATGTTCTTATTATTTCCTTTCTCTGTTTATACTAAGGTTCAATCAACATGTACACAATTAGAAAAATGCCAGCTTATCAAGATGTTAACAATGTCAAAATTGCCGGAGGCTTTAGCCCCAAATTTTTAGAAGAAGCCATCCAATACGAGCCAAGAGATGACGACATCATTATCTTGACATTTCCAAAATCTGGAACAACTTGGACACAATATATTGTGCATAATATCTTGACCAAAGGTAAACAATTGAATAGTCTGGAAGAATACAACCTTCGTTGTCCTATTATAGATTTTTTTGGAAAGGAAGGTATTGACCTCATGCTGCGACCTGGGGCTATCAAAACTCATCTCCCATTTCACGTAAAACCTTATTCTGCGAAAGCAAAGTACATCTTAGTTATTCGAAATCCAAAGGATTGTTGCGTTTCATTTTACCATCACACCAAAACGTTTCCACACTATCAGTTTTCTGATGGAACCTTTGATGAATTTTTTGAAATTTTTCTGAATGGAGAAAATGACTGGGGAGACTATTTCGATCATCTTCTTTCACTTTATGAACATCGAAACCTTCCAAACGTTTTATTCCTTGTTTACGAAGAAATGAAAGCAGATCATGAAGCTACCGTGCTAAACATTGCCAAGTTTCTAGGGCAGGAATACTTAGACATGCTTGAAAATGACGCTGACTTGTTAAAGAAAATACTTTATCAGACAAGTATAGAATATATGAGAAAACACGTCAACAAACATTTTAATGGGTTTTGTCACAATCAAAATAAAGAAGAAAAACAGAAAGATCAAAATTTTTTTGTTTATGAAGCAATAAAGTTACTTCAGGAATATGTTGAACGTGTGAAGGCACCAGAGCCGAAAGAATTCCCTTTTATTCGAAAAGGTGTTGTGGGTGACTGGAAGGATTATTTCTCTGAAGATCAATCAAAACGTTTAAAGGCAAAATTTGATGAAAAGACAAAGGGAACAGATATCCCTAATATTTGGCCAGAATTGTTTTATGACGTTCTGGAAAATTAAGTGTAAAATATTCATTATATATCAGGTTACCGTAATACTATGGTATTCTTTAACATTAAAGTCTTCATTTTACATTTATCATGTGATTACAAAAGCTAAAGAAATTTTAATATGTTCCTTTTTTAAAAATGTAAGTATTCTCGAATTTTAGATTGTGTCAATGATATATAACTGGGTTTGAAAATAACCTAAAATAATACAATGCCAATTTCATGTTGCATTTTGCAAAACTGCAGCATATATTTTAAATTGTAAAACTAGCGTACAAAAATACATATTTTTCATAAAAATAAAAATGAGTAATTATGTTAGCACATTTTTCTTGTTTGTAGTGTGTTTTATGTTCTCATATTTTAGTATCAATAACAGGTAGACAATCATGACACCACGTAGTGCAGGCTTATATAACCTCTTTCACAAAAATCCATTGTTCGTGTGTAACGTACCGATTGAAAAATGATGAACTGACATTCATTTAAAATTCGCTGACAATAATATAACTGGGAATTTCTGAAGGAAAATGGGCCTGGCATGGCAAAGTTTGTCAAAGCGTTCGACACATGATCCGAGGATCGCGGGTTCCAGTCCCATTCGCACTAAACATGGTTGCTTTCCCAGTCGTGGAGGCGTTATAAAGTGACGCTGGTAAAAGAGTGAATTAAGAGTTGGCAGTTAGGTGGTGATGACAAGCTGATTTTCCCTTAGCTTCTTCAAACTGATAAACTATGGGCGGCTAGCGCAAATAGCCCTCGTGTAGCTTCGCGTGAAAATCACATTATTCTTCATTTCTTACTGTTTCTAGAGATTTTTAACTCAAATATTTTTTATTGTATTGATTATTTGTTTAATTTCAAGAAATTCTTACTGTAAGTAAAAATGGATAATGCTCGCTGTCAGAGATCAAATGAATTGTAACAGTTTCAGAACTTTAAAATAGCCCTCGAGTAGTTTTGCGCAAAATTAAAAAATAAACATCTAGAAAAAGTGATGGGAGAGGAAACGAGGCACAGTGTACAGAACGAAAATATTTAATAACGTCTTTATTGCAGGATTTACAATAATAAACGAAGAGTAAAGTAATAAACTGAATCGAATACACAGGGCTTTAATTTAAAAAGAGACAATAATTTCAGAAGCGAACTTGCTTATCGGTTTGGCGAAAAAGAAACGTTAAACAACTTTTCTGACAAACTTAAGACTGAGGATAAGGAATGAAAATTTTGTTGAATATCAAATATGCTTACTAGCTCTGATAGCAAACCGTCTCAACACTCACCGTTACGCTAAACACTACTAAACACCTTTATAAATTTGATGATGTTTGAAACTCTTAAAACTGACACCTGCCACAAGGACTAAAAAGCTACAGTCGTACTTTACAGGGTTACGAATAAATTCGTGATTCTAGCAATAAACCTTCGAGTAAAGTTATGACGTGTTACATGTTCCGAACCTATGGTAATATTTGTAGAGATATAGTTGAGATAGAAATTTCCCATATACATCTTTCTCTATATATATTTGCTTAAATGTAACGCTTCATCCGTGAGAATACATTTTGGTATAAGTAATTAACTTGAGACCTTTTAGGATCTTTTTACTTTTCATTTCAAACCGTAGTTATTGTTCCAAAAGTAATTTAAATGACTGGTATAATTAGTTCTTGTATTGAATTCGATAACATACGAATTTCTCTCACCAAAAGCTCGATACAGTATAGTTCTCACTAATGACACAAAGTAATGCTGACATTTCATTACTTCTCTTAATTTATCAGTGTAAGACCAACGAATAGTGGAATTAACCGTCACTTTATAACGTCCCTTCGGCTTAGAGGGTAAGCACGTTTGGTTCGATGGGGATTAGAATCCGCTACCATCAAATTACGAGTCAAGTACTTTAACCACCTGGTCATGCCGAACCAACTAAAGTGCGTAAAGCTGTTAATTTATATAGACCAAATAACTACAAACTAGCTCATTCGAAATTATATTAACAAACTGAAGATATTAAGGAGTTAATATTGTCACGAAATTCACAATTCCATAAATTATAATCAATTCGAACAATTTCCTTTTTATTTCTTTGGAAAGTGCACACAAGCATCAAATACGTAATTTTTTTCTTACACTTTCAAATGGTTTCAAAATTTCTGTCGTAAAAATTTGGATAATTTAAGTAACGGCTTTAATTACCGCGATAAAACAAAAAAAGGTATTCAAGGTATAAAATTAAGCGGTTTGTGTCTTTTCAACATTCTCGTCTTATTTCAAGGATCTTGAGGCTTCCCAGATGTTAAGGCGTGCGAATCGTAATCTGAGGGTCACAGGTTCGAATCCAGGTCACCCAAACATGTTCGCCCTTTCAGTCGTGATGGCATTACAATTTTACGGTCAGTCGCACAATTCGTTGGTAAAAGAGTCGTAAAAGAGTTGGCGGTGGGTGGTGATGACTAGATGCCTTCCCTCTTCTCTTACACTGCTAAATTAGGGACAACTAGGACAGATATCTTTCGAAATTAAAAAACAAACAAACTTTTCCAAAAAAAAATATTATGTGTCAAGTGATAATGCTCCATTAGTTTAAAGAACGAGCATGTCTGGTGACGTAATTTGTATCCATATATTTAAAGTCAAACACCCTAATTATCAAGCCATTCCAAGCCCAAGATTAAAGTCAATGGACTGTTATGTGTACCATTTTAGAATCCGTAAATGGTCAATAAAAGCTCTCAGAAGTAAACAGGAAAAATATTTTCAAACGACTGTAACACATGCCCCCCAGTGGCTCAGCGGTATGTCTGCGGACTTACATGCTTAAATCCGGGTTTCGATACCCGTGGTGGGTAGAGCACAGATAGCCCATTGTGTAGCTTTGTGCTTAATTCAACAACAACAACTGTAACACACACGGCTTTAATGCAGACCATCACATGTTGTCTTAAAAATCTTTTTGAGGATAAACTCGTGGTTTCAGTATCCCTCAATACTGAGAGTTGCTTGGGAACATGTTCACAACCACACATACATGTTGTTTTGTCAAGTTCATATATCTTAGCTTTTATAAGTTTGCTGAAACTCGAAAAAGCCCCCCAGTGGCTCAGCGGTATGTCTGCGGACTTACACGCTAAAATCTGGGTTTCGATACCCGTGGTGGGCAGAGCACAGATAGCCCATTGTGTAGCTTTGTGCTTAATTCAAAACAACAACAACAACAACAACTCGAAAAATTTCTGTAAAAAACGGCATTGTTTGCTTTGACAATCAGAGGCAAAAATTTTACGTTTCTCTTACTTTGCAATGACGTTTTAACTAACAATTACAAACCTGAACATCAATTGCATCCAAGGATTTGACGAGCACATACGTAAAATAAAAACGATAACTGGAATATCTTTATGTGTTTTTCTGTGCTGCACGTGATTAACTATTAAACACAAAGCTTTTCCAAATAATTTGTTACGTGGGAAACGTTTGGAAATTTGCCAAAGAAACAGACAAGTGAAACTTTGAAACTGAAGAGGCTGATATATAGTCATTTTCGTTTACATACAAGTGGTAAAATAAATCAGCAAAAACAATCACGTGATTTATCTTGAATAGTCAGGCTTATAGGTTCTTACGATAGTTCAGCCTCATTGATGAGAGTAAAAGGCGTCGTATGAAGAACACTGAAACTGAAGTTATCTGTGAAGATAAAGATAAGTTAAGGCGTAATATATTTTTCGTTAAGTTATTGAAATACAGTATTAAACTGGACTTTAAAATAATTATATATAAAGAAGATAGCCC